>JABUQX010028521.1:20000-40000 GCA_015478945.1 Trachelipus rathkii | reverse complement strand
ACAGGGGGAAGATAAACATGTCAGGATCAATTTGAAACATCAACCAAGTTCAGCAAACTTGAAGAACCGGGTTAACTAGAAGGGGGAGGGAAAACTTTCAAAAATGAAATCCAAAATCGAAGGCCTATCTTTGACAGGTAATTTGATATGTTTACAATTATGTAATTATGACTTTGATCAATGTAAGATTTTACCAAAATGTAGTCATATATTTTTTATGTAATTAAGGGAAGTTTGAAACTTCAAAACTTTGACAGAAAAAAGATACAAGCAAACCGGTTACTTGTATCAGTTTCAATTTTCTCAATCTTGAAGGAAAAAAGGTTTTGTGTAAATATATCTATTTATATATATAATATATATACATCGAAATATATATTATTTTTGGCTGAAAATTGGTATAATAATAGTTTGTGACATGAATAAGAAGAATCCGGTGAAAAAATTGACAAAAATGGCATGGGGGGGGGGCTCCAGCCCCTAACCCCATTTTTAGGGTTAAGGTAACCAGGGGTTTCCAAATGGGACTTTTACTATTTATTATTAAATGAATTAATATTGTGAGTTTCAAGGGCGTAGCCCAATTATAAGGGGTACTTTACTCTTATGAGCCTTTATCAGAGTACGGTATTGTATTTCGAGAATTTTTTGGTTTAAAATGATACCGACTCACAAGGTAATTTTATATTAATAAATTTTAATTTTTATATGAAAATGATTATTAAGATTATTATTTACAAAATTTTAAGAGGAAATAGCGATGACTAATGCATTCACAATTCCCCTGATCACGATTGCAAGTCAACCACTCGCGAATCCAGTCATCAAAACCCAAAAGGAAAACTGGCCATAAGTGGCAAATGAAGTAATTTAAAATAAATTACGACACAGAGGTTAGGAAAATAGACAGAGAGACAATCGCTAAAAAAACAGGTTTTTCGGAATGGTCCAAGTCCTCGTTCTATATTTGCGAAATGAAAGCAATATCTGTTAACGCAAGAAGTATCAGGAGCAAAATGAATGAATTTAAAAATACTGTTTACATAGAAAATTACAATATAATTATATCTAATGAAACATGGTTCAACTTTAAAAATCGTGATTTTGTTTCGGAATTTCAAATTAATGGATATAAATTATTTTTTTAGGATAGAAACAATAATAAGGAAGGGGTGGCGTTATGATTTACATAATATATATATATATATATATATATATATATATATATATATATATATATATCCTAATATTATATATATATATATATATAATTATTTATATATATATATATATATATATATATTAATATATTATTAATATATATATATATATTATATAATATATATATATATATATATCTAACTCCTCAGCTAGAACTAGCTGATGTTTATGAAATTGATATCATTGGTGTTAAAATAGAAACATCGAATATAAAATTAAACTTAATAAATGTCCAGCGTCCACCATCCACCGTCCTCACAATCAGTAAAAGATGTAGCTTTGTACAAAGAATTGAGCAAAGTCTCAGAAGGTTATACAATAATTGTATGAGACTTTAACTGCCCAAATATCAACCATAATTTACTGGATGCAGATCCGGAAGGAAAATGATTACTAAAATTCTTAGGGGATAGTTTCTTTTATCAAAAAATTGATTGCCCAACGAGTGAAGACAATATTTTAGACCTATTAATAGTGAGTAATTTTACCTTTTTGAGGTTGTCGAACCTATTGGTAAAAGTGATCATAACATGATTAAATTTACTATTAAAATTGAAAACAAAATGCACAACAGCAATTATTTGAAATTTCCATATTATAAGAACGCCAATTTTAATAGCTTAAAGGATAGTTCATCTGTCTATGATTAGGATGAAATATTAATAGGAAATGCAAATGAAATGTGAAATACGTTTTTTCAGATATTTAAAGACGAAGAAAAAAACTTTTTCCGTATAAAATGAAACGAACTTTACCAAATTGGAAGCAAAGTTGGTGGGAAAATGAAATTAGAGATTATTTGGGTAATAGAAATATAGCTTATAAACTTTGGAAGTCTTCTCCTTCAGTGGAAAATAGTAATAGTTACACTTATTCTTGTACAAGATGCCAAGATGAATGCAAAGAATGAAATGTGTAAGTTACCCAAAGTATTTTAAAACACTTTCATTAATCCTAAAAATTTTACAAATATGTTAATAACAAAAGTTCCATTAAGGAATCAATTGGACCTTTACAGGACATTAATGGAAATTTAAAATCAAACTATGCTGATATGGCAAACATTTTAAATAATTTTTTCTCGACAGGTTTTACGAAAGAGAATTTAGATAGCGTGCCTAGCATGATAGACATACGGGATTTTCATGCAGACAATATTTTAGATGCATTTGAAATTCTGGAAAAGGAAGTTGCGTTCCAGATTGATAAACTTTTAATAAATAAAACACCTAGACGAGATGGATACTATCTAATGCATCTTAAAAATTTTAAAGATATATTAGTGAAACCTTTGACAATTCTTTTCAATATCTTTAAAAGAAGGAATTGTTCCTCATGATTTCAAACACCTAATATAACTCCCATTTTCAAAAAAGGATGTCGTAAGATCTCACTATCGTCTTAATTTGTAATAAACAGCTTTGGTGTTTACCGTTTAGAACGTATCCGTTCTAATCGATCACATTGAGTAGGAAAAATAATCCAAAAACAAAACTTCTGACACTTGTAGCACTGTGATGTTTGATGCTTAGAGGCTGATCTGCTCTAAGCGATCAAACTCATATGTCACATTGACAGTGAACACATTCAGCACAATAAATAAACAAAACTACTTAACAGACTATGACGTTTGTTGCTTAGAAACAAATCTGTTCCAAGTGAGCAAACTCATTTATTACATTAAAATAGGTAAAATAGAATAATTATTTCAAAAATAAATAACAGATTTGTTTTAAGACAGTGGACACATCCAACACATTAAATAAACAAAAAAACTTAACAGACTAGCCTTGAGTGGACTGTAAAATTTTTACTAGTCGGTGTTTTATAGTTCTTCTTCTTCTTCTTCTTCTTCTTCTTCTTCTTCTTCTTCTTCTTCTTCTTCTTCTTCTTCTTCTTCTTCTTCTTCTTCTTCTTCTTCTTCTTCTTCTTCTTCTTCTTCTTCTTCTTCTTCTTCTTCTTCTTCTTCTTCTTCTTCTTCTTCTTCTTCTTCTTCTTCTTCTCTTCTTTCTTCTTCTTCTTCTTCTTCTTCTTCTTCTTCTTATCCTAGTGGATAAGGTGACCGGTTACTGTTAACTCAGCGACGCAGAGTCCAGTGTTCGAATCCCGTTGATGGAGAGTAAAATCTCCTTTGACTCATTTAAATCTTCTTCTTCTTCTTCTTCTTCTTCTTCTTCTTCTTCTTCTTCTTCTTCTTCTTTGATATTCTTCTTCTCTTCTTATTCTTCTTTTTTCTTCTTATCCATCTTCTCTTCTTCTTTCTTTCTTCATCTTCTTATTCTTTTTTCTCCTTCTTTTCTTTCTACTTCTTCTTCTTCTTCTTCTTCTTCTTCTTCTTCTTCTTCTTCTTCTTCTTCTTCTTCTTCTTCTTCTTCTTCTTCTTCTTCTTCTTCTTCTTCTTCTTTCTTTCTTCTTCTTCTTCTTTTCTTGTTTTAATTCTTCTTATTCTTCTTCTTCTTCTTCTTTTTCTTCTGCTTCTTCTCTTCTTCTTTCTTCTTTCTTCATTATTTTATTATTATTATTATTATTATTATTATTATTATTATTATTATATTATTATTATTATTCTATTATTAAAATTATATTATTATTATTATTATTATTATTTTTTATTATTATTATTATTATTATTATTATTATTATTATTATTATTATTTATTATTATTATTATTATTATTATTATTATTATTATTATTATTATTACAATTATTTTGACAATATTAATATAAATGTTATCATATTATATTCTGCTTAGTATTTTTATTATTATTATTATTATTATTATTATTATTATTATTATTATAATTATTATTTATTATTATTATTATTATTATTATTATTATTATTATTATTATTATTATTATTATTATTATTATTATTATTATTATTATTATTATTATTATTATTATTATTATCATTATTATTATTATTATTATTATTATTATTATTATATTATATTATTATTATTATTTATTATTATTATTATTATTATTATTATTTATTATTATTTATTATTATTTTATTATTATTATTATTATTATTATTATTAGATTATTATTATTATTATTAATATTATTATTATTATTATTAATTAATTATTTTATATTATTAATTTTTAATTTTTATTTTTTTTAATTTTTTAATTTTAAATTTTTATTTTATTATTTTAATATTGACTACTCTGGTTCAACTCAAACTTGCGATCCCGCATTATTATTATTATTTATTATTATTATTTATTATTAATTATTATTACTTAATATTTATTATTATATTAATTTATTATTATTATTATTATTATTATTATTATTATTATTATTATTATTATTATTATTATTATTATTATTATTATTATTATTATTATTATTTGTATCTTTTTTAATTGGTTATCATCATTATATTTATTATTTTCATTCATTTACGACGCTGATCTGAAATTCTTTTCTGAGGTAATCAATACAGTGTTTCCTATAAGTTTCATATGGAAAAATTACACACAAAACATGTCCATTTTTATTAGATACGATACATTTCTTTTCAGTTCACTATATCTTGCTGCTATATTTAAAATTTGTAGATAATTGCTAATTTTTGTATCAATCTTTTTTTCAGGGATTTTAAGCAAAAGAGAGGATAATTATTTCAAATAATTATTAACATGCCATTTCTTTAAAGAAAATCTGATATTGGTTGACTATAAATCTAAATATTTATATAAATTTACATATGATATTGTTATTCAAATAAATTTGCTTTAATAATTTGATGAAGAAAATATGTTAGCTGGATAATTCATAAGTTGTTTGTCCTTATCCTTCCCTATCCCTATCCCCATAAAACAATTAAATGTAAGAAAAATGTGCATACTTTGATATGTTGAAAACCAGGCTTGCGAATTCTATAAATGTTTTGGCCGGCTTTGGCTCCGACCCCGACTCCGACTCCGACTCCGACTCCGACTCCGACTCCGACTCCGACTCCGACTCCGACTCCGACTCCGACTCCGACTCCGACTCCGACTCCGACTCCGACTTCAATAATTGAAAATTCTCTGCTCCTGTTCAAAAGATTTAAAATTTCCTCACTCGTTCTTCGAATACCTTTATTTTATGGGAGCACATTGCATTCCATCGGCTTCTGTTCCACAATCAATATTAATAATTCGGCTCATTCTCCAATTAAAGTTCAACCAAACACCATTTGGCTCAGCAGCTCCAGCTACAGACACAGCTACAGCTCCAGATCCAGCTCCACAGCCCTGCTGAAAATTAATATCTATATTAACATACATAATAACATTCCTTAATTAGAGTGAGGTTCTTTGTGTAAGAAAGAGGAAACTAAAAGGTTATTATAGAAAGCAGGGCTGTAGGAGATACATCATTTACACTCACACACACACACAGATAACACTTATTCAAATTAGCAAGTTACCACAAGCACTCGTAAATATTAATTTATTGAATGGCCTATCAACTTTGATGCTCTAAACTTATATTGATGCCTTCAAGTACATTTAGAAATGCCTAATACAAATCATATTTGTAATGGATTGATGTATCTATCTAATCTTATTTATAGAATTGGCACATTATTTACTTAATCTTATTATTCTAGCCTTTTATTCATATTAACCTACCACATCATAGAACAAGAGTTAAATATATATAATGTTATCATACGCCCTAGACTCATTATTAAGCTATAAATCACCTACATCACAGGGCGCAGCGTAAGCAGACACACTATATGTCCGCGCAAAAGACAATTTAGCTCAAATACACCCACAGTATCCGCGATCTCACGAGCCGCCGCGTGTCGCTACCTGCAGATATGACGCATATTCCGAGAGCGTTCTTACCTATTATATAGCCCATAGATACCGCGGGCGTACCTCACACTAAGGCGCAAATATAAATTTTACCTGCAGTTCACCTACATACCTAGTCACGTCATATCAGCGTGCGCCCGCAGTCGCAATATTTACGCGCGCACTCAAAAAATGAAATATGATATATATATATATATATAACTTATATATAATAATTTCATATTCATTCATTTTATTATATATATTTTTTATTTTATTTTTAATTAACAGATTTTATATTAAAAACGTGTTGCCATCAGTGACCTATATTTACTGAGATTCATTACAAGACCCTATATTATTATTAACACATAATATTATTAATTAACATTATATTTTCTTTATGTATATATATTTTAACTTAATACTATATATATATTAATTTTATAAATTATTATAAAATTTAAGTATGGTTAATAGATATATAATAGAAAAACCAGAAGTGGCTGATTAATATATCATTTTTATTTTGCTACAAATTCTGATATAAAGTAAAATTTTATCATTAAAAAAAATACATATATACTTCTTTATCATTTTAAAGCAGTTAAATCAGTAAAATTGCAAAAATATATATAATGAAGGTGTTACTAATAGACATATCATAAGGGATAATTAGTAATATGCTTATGTATTTTACTGCACTATTTAACTTAGCTTTTAACTCATGTTTACTAACTATGAGAGCTTTAACTACATATATGTTTATATACTTAGCATTATTATAACTTAT
This sequence comes from Trachelipus rathkii, assembly GCA_015478945.1. Taxonomy (NCBI): domain Eukaryota; kingdom Metazoa; phylum Arthropoda; class Malacostraca; order Isopoda; family Trachelipodidae; genus Trachelipus; species Trachelipus rathkii. The sequence goes on along the minus strand of JABUQX010028521.1, from coordinate 33,176 downwards.
TAAATATAATTTATTTAAATCCTACCTTGGACTTTCCCAAAAACTTCAAGCTTAACTGAGACTCAAGCCAGTTGAACTATAAATATGTAGAACACTATAGCTAAACAAAAGGGCTTATAGTTAATTAGTCTTTTGTTTTACTGCTTAAACTATGAGTCAATTTATATACTCATAATGTTTATTAACTATAATAGCTTTTAAAACTTCAATATGTATATTTACTGTACTTTATTTCATTATATTTTATAATATTACATTATTATATAAACATATACTCTTAAAACCAAGTAATAATATCATGTTAAAACAATATTAAGAGGTGTTACCTAACTATAAATATATATATATAGCAATAAAAGGGATAGTTATAAGTGCACGTTTAGAGTTTTATACTGAGAGCTTATATATTAAACACTGCTTTATAACTCATAGTTTTTATAACCTGTCTTAACTCATGTTTTATATACCTGCTTAACTCATTATGTTTATTTAACATTAGAGCTTATAAAAAAGTAATAATACTTATATTATAATAGCTATCATATAATTATTATTATATTAACATTATGATTATTCTAATTATTACATTCCTTGTCAGATATCATTCCAATTATAATTTATTTTATATATAAATTTATTCATTTTTTTATATATTTTATTTTTATTATTTTTCTATTAAAAATTTTTAAATTATTTATTATTTATTATATTTATACTATAGTGTTATTATATATACTTCAATGCATATTGTTATTAATATATATTTATAGTAATTTCCATATTCTCCTGACACTAACAACACACACACACACACACGATAATATCCACACACACACACTACAATACAGATATAATATATATTATATATGCATATATATATAATATATATGTAATATATATCACATAATAATTATATATATAATTATTTAAATATTAACTACTTGAAATCTAAACAATACATATTTAATTTTTTTTTAATTATTAAATAAAGTTTGGCTATCGTAGCTTTATTTTCTTTCCTTTACGATATTAAATGTGTATAGATTTTTTGTTAGCACTTTTAACTTCTTCATTTTTTAGTAACACCACATGATTACAACGCTACTAAAGAATAGGGATTTTAGGTTTATTTACCCTTTTTATAAATATAGGTTTACACACTAAAACATCGCATATGCGACTTTTCACTTAGCGCTAACGAGCGAATTAATTCGTCTACACCACAGTTTTAAAAGGTTTATTACATATTTGAGCTTCAATTGTATTTTAATCTGTTATGTATTTAAGTTTTATTATATGTCTGCGTGTGTGTTAAGAGTGGTGTTTAATTATGTGTTAATGATTTAATTTCAAGTGCCGTATGCTTAGGTTATTTAATGTTAATGTATATAGAATACACACAGTATGCGATAGTCTACAACTTATCATCTTAGAACTATCAACTTTCACACAATTTTCTGTAAACTACGGTTTTCAGCGTTTTAAAATTTCTAAAAGTTTTTATTATACAAAATTTGATTTAATAATTAATCTTAACGAGCAATACTAACACAACTCATTCTACATGCTTTAGACACGAGTTTATACGAATGATGATATGTATTACATATTTAAATTTTATACAATCTTGTAAATGTTTTCTCTTGTTTTATTATACACGTACATTGTATTCATGTACTCCTTTGGCTTTCGTCTATTTTGCGAGATATATATTGATCTGTGTAGCGTAAATTAGCGTTTGCAAAGGTTTGCTTCGTTAAAGACTTCTATAGCAATAAGAGTTCCAGCAGTATCACTATTCGAGGCGTGGTGCTTGCAACAATATATACTTGACATCACCAAACATTATACACCTGGGTCTTTAAGCACTCTACTATCTTTGTGTTGATATCCAGAATTTGAATCTAACTCAACCTCTAAGCTATATCTCAAAACAACACTTAATTTCTTTTACTGCATACACTGTACTTTATACTCAGTATGGCGTAAAGAATTTTTCTATATAAAAACTCTATAATAGCTTCGGTTTACGTATCCATTATGAGATGCGCGAGAGCAATACAATCACTTAGATTATAAATCATAAATTTCATCCAAACTTTATTCACTAAAGGGTGGCGTATGTGCCTATGTTAACATAAACACTCACCCGTAACACCCTCTATATTCGTGAATCCATCACGACATTGACTCCTATCGGATTTGGTGTCTATCTATTGACTGGTCTTTATAAACATGACGTCTTTACTCACTCCCTTATCAACTTCTTTGCCATGTAAATAAGTATACAAATAATACTATGATGACAAACATTCTAGACTTATCACTTTCTCGGCTCGCCTATACACAAAGAACATGTAACTATGATTTTATTTTCAAAACAGCCCTATTTTTCTAGGAATATTTCTTTAACTATCTAAAATATAAAAAAGATTCTCACTTACGTTATATTTATATTATTTCTTCGCTCCCTCGATGTTCACCACCTAAAAATAACGAAGTTTTTTTCCTAAATAAATATACAAGCAATACATATTTTTCTTATTTATTATCATTTTGTACACCAAAAAAGTTTTAATCAAAAATAACGAACTACGGAGGGTTACATACTCATTATAAGAGCGGAGAGGCATTTTCAATGTAAACATCAACACTGAATGGTCTGGGGCCTCTCATACCGGGACGCATTCACGGTCGCGTAGTTGTAAGCGAGATGAAATATCTTAAAAGAACTGCAGATCATAAACGATGTGTGTAATAAATGTGGAACAGAATCTTACCGATGAGCGTCCAAGTATATTTTCCCCATTACAGCTTCCAGGGGCTATAATGATGACGTCCTTTTTTGTTCTCTTTATGCTATTACTTAACAAATCATTTTATAAAATATTTTTTTCATCTTACCTCTAATCTCCCTTTCAAATTTTTAGGATTACCCGTACAACTATGGTAGCGGCGCAATGGTTTCACTCTTACACTAAGTCCATCGCTTACTTAAAATAGAGCCACCCTATAAGGTCTTCTCACTGGACATATCAGAGTTAATATAGGATAATCTGACACATCATTTGAGACCTTTATATCTCACCAGTGTCTCTTAATTGATTTAAAGGACTACAATATATGCTCTCCAACAGCTTAGCCATACTCATAAGCACGTAGTCTAATCGTTTTTTCTGGTCCCAGAGTCATATTTGAATCGGGGCCGAGACGAGGGGGGAGACCATTGACTGAGAATCCACAGTGTTGTGAACTTCTTATCTATATCTTCTATATCAATATAAAATATCTGCGAAAGCATGAACACTGCTGGCGTTAATGTCCCTCGCGCTAAGGATCGCACTCGTCTATACCACGGGGAGGAACTAGGAAATCCATGTGGTCACCGACTATAGTCTGTGTGAGTGGAGAGCGGGAGTAGTAATTATTTCTTAGTCTGGAAGCTGTGTTATGGTTATGCAAGGGTATTGCATTAATCACTTCATCGATAAAATACACTAAAACATCATATGGCTCCATGAAGCTCAATTAAATAACCAAATCTGGAGTTACGTTCGTCGACTATGATTATTAACATCATAATAGAAGTAACCAAATATGTTTTCTCTCTAATAAGAGTCTTAAGTAAGCACGTCTCATGTGCGGTATATGCGAGAGGTAGTTTCACGAGATACTTGCGTGAGCCTATGTTTCCTATATAATAATAAACAATAACTATCACTGCGCGTGCGAGTGTAATGATTATATATTATCATATCTCATCGCTAAAAAGTAAAATATAGGAGGAATTGAGAGAGAGAGCACTAAAGGACTGTTTTTTAAAATCAATATACGAGGGACGACGCATTATAAGTGTGAGAGGGCGTGAGTGTGCGGCTGTGTGTGTCGTGTGTGATTCGTTAAGATCGTATGTAGTGGATCTAGAGTGGCGAGATCTCATAACCTCATAATCTTAACGAAGAGGTCATCGAAGTAACTAAACTCACGGAAGCTATAAATACTTTCTTGAGGGACAATCAATAAATAATAGAGGAGAGAGCTCCAAATAAAACATAAATAAACACTAAACATATCAGTAAAAATATGTAGAAACTACTTAATAAATCACTCCTACATTAATTTACAGCTATACTAAGAGGAATTAAGAGAAGTTCATGGTTTAATGAGACAATAATCCCATTAAAACCAATAATGATGAATGCAAAAAATGAATACCGTATTCCTCGAATTGCCTGACTCTCTTGTTTCAACCAGTTATAAGAGCAGAATGCAGTTGAATAGCTATGTTAGAACATATCACTCACATTGAGTCTCATCACGTCCCTATGTTCATCAACTCATCAAGGTTGTAGCTCTAAATGCCAGCGGAGTCACATATGTGATAACTAACAATGTAGTCGTAAATATGCGGCAGGTGTCATGGACGAGATATCCAGCTGGAATATCTACGAACCGTTATGAATGTCCTTCGCGTCGGGTGGGCCGCGCTAGGAATAGGTCTATTCCACTGCGCCTCTCTGCGGGCGCAGCAGTGTTTGTGCGTGGAGCGAGGTTGAACGCTCTCGCGGTAGCTAATCTATCCCGCCGCGCGCTGCGTCTTGCGCACGGCTGACCATGTCATACGAGAAAATAACGGTTTCACTTGCCGCGCGCGTCAGTGGTGGAGAGTCACAACGCTGACGATGGTCCACACCTGCACGTTGTACCCGTACAGAAAAAACGAAGGTCCTGCGGCGTTCTTGGACACATCCTTAGTACTCATCGTCAAACTATAGTGTAACTCTCTTTATGATAATACTTATGTATTCTACTCTGTATAGCAATCTTTGAAGACGCGCGCTCAAATATCTTACAAGTTGTTCTTTGTAAGAAATACTACTAACATCAGATGCACTAGTCAATGTGTCAAGACCATCTCTCTGTATATCTGGCCAGGCAACAAGTAAGTGATTTACATCGCGCGACGACTCGATTGCCTCATCATACTCTCATTTGAGCGATACTACCTTATGTGCGCGGAGTATCGATTACAACCCCATTTTAAATTGGTTTTACGCGGCTAGGCTCCTTCTAAGGGACCTTAAAGCTATCGGGGGAAGACGGCCTAGTGGCACAAGAGGGGCGCTTGGCTATACAAAATATCTCAAGGAGCACTATTTGACCGGGGTATGGCATGCGTACCCCACTGCTCTCCAGAACTCCCTCCTTTTTGGGTTCCTCCTCATGCTTTGCTTTACTGTGTAACTATATAGTTTTGCCTTTCTCAAGAACACCTCGCTAGTCAAAATGACACTTCAGAGCTGTTGTGTTTGAATGGGCGCGAGGTCTGGAACTGTCTATCTTTCCTTTATTCGTGGAAGTCCAACAAGTGTTGTTCCTCACATAGTTGGCACTTATGGGTGGCACTGTCACCTGTACTTTTTCGCCGCACCTATCTTTATTCCTACTTTTCAATTAAATAGCATCTTCTTCACCTGCACACCATAATACCTTCGTGTAATTCGACTCATCATATTGGGGCCGCCGAATGACTTCGACCCCACTCTCTATTGGTCCATTCCACTCATTTTCAAATCTCCCTCATTTGCTTCTAGAATTTCAGGAGATTTGCACTTCTCCGTCCTTAAATCTTTTCTCACAGTAACGTATATTCTCATATTCAGCAAACGGCACTGAACTACTAGTGATAGAAATTGTATCACAGCTGGCCTAGGGGGTATCTCGCCTTCTACGAGGAGCGTCTTTTGGGTGAACACACATCAAAAGTTGTACTATCTATACAAAAAAACATCTTCAAACTAGCCATTCTCACCAAAAAATCTCGCAACACTCTACTACATATTAAAGACGACCACCCCTTATCACCACAAACTGTTTCCTAATTCTTCATATTACTGCGAACCAGAGAGGGTTCCGCCGAGTCTTGACGCTTCGACTCTATATGACGAATTTGAAGTATCATAACCAATCCTATTAGGGTCCTTGCTAGACATAATAAACAATATAAAAAATGATTCTATGGATATACTGACGGTCGACAAGTCACACCATCAAGAACGAGGCTTACGCATAGGGCGTGCCACAACAATCAGCTAAACAAGAAAACTGGGAGTCTCAAATATTGTCCCCTGTGATATAAGCAAAAAGCCTGTTGAGGCGAACAAAAGTATTGCGTTGTCTCAAAAATGTCTCTCTCCTGCATTACTCACACGCAATATTGGCACGCGAGGGTGGTACCGAGCGAAGAGAAGCCATCAAAAATACGGGCCTGCGCTCTGAGAGATAATTGTAGTAGGACGAGTCGTGCCAACATCAAATATATCTGGGTGGGGCCAGAGGAGGTTCGTCACCTGCGTTTTGCAACACCCGACTTTATTGGGGAGTGAGGATGTCGGAGTCGCTATATATGTAACCGAATGTAGTGAGTAAGTGGCGCTTTAATAAACTAGCGCTAGAGGTGTATCATATTCCAGATTTACCTATGGACGAGGCGCTGTAGTGTAAAAGTGTCATACTGTGAAAATCTTTTGTGGGTCGTGAAGAAGGCCTGAGAATTGTGGTGTTTGTTTGTGTGTGTGTGGTTGTGTGGGCTTGTGTGTAAAATGCTCTTGTTCTGTTGATTGAGGGTACCACCGGGGATCGAAAATAAGTTACGGATAGATTCCATACAAAGTCAAGTACCTACATGACCCTCAGTGCGATCGTGAGCAGGTCAGTCTTTACCCTACCAACAGGTCAGAGGAGGTGGGAGAGTACTGTATTAGTACAGCCAGCTTTCAAGATACACTCCCTGGAGGCGTTACAATTCCACGCTCTTCTACTGAGCCGCTTCGCCCTCACATGTCACATGGTCAATTTCAGGTTCCAACAAGGTCAGACATCAAAAAGAAAGCTAGCTAGGAGGGTAGCGGCTATAGAGGATTATCGATAGCTGCGACCCATAAGAAATCATTAGTTACTCGTGAATGGAAAATTAGGGTTGCCAAAAGTAAGGCCGGTAAGACGTGCCGTAAACGAAGGGTCCATAAGTGTGTCCAGATCAATTCGCTTTGGAGAGTCCGGTGCTATCATTCATTTCTGTCCGCGTAAAGGTCAAAGTGCGTTAGAATATCATGTATGGCAAAGTGTGCTCATGTCATGCGTCTGAGAGTGGGTTTTCCTTGGGCTGCAAAGGTTAAGTCACGGCTCACAAACTGAAGGAGTCCTGGTAATGAAAAAGCCTGGCGTCTCGACGGGCCTCAGCATGGGCTCCCAATCTATTACACGTTTCTGCTAGACCCTTCTTAGCGAAAGGGATGTCTTGATCGCAAATATTACGGTCGAGAGATGCGCGAAAAGAGGAATGTAACATCCAAGGCCAAAAAAAAGGTCAAGTCCAAAAAAAGGGTCAAGGCCAGGTAAAACATTCCTTCGTTGGGCACATCTATAGACTACAAGTCCCGTGGGTAGTCGCGCGTAAGAAGTATGCAGAGGTCAGATCAAAGGTACAAGCCCAAAAATACAAAAAACATAAAAAAAAAAAACTGAGAGAGACCAGAGATAGGCCTAGGGACCATATACGTAATCTCAATATTCCATACAGTCCACTACTACTAAAGGCCTTATTTACTTAAACTGTATATATAAACCCCATATTAATAAATAATATGATCTTACTTATTAATAATTACTTTATCTATTATGTAGTACTTTTCTTTCATATACCTAGGACCGTACAATATATTATTAAAGTATTTTACCTATGTATTTCCATCAAATAAATCAGATAATCCTATTTTTATCAATATTTATTCTAGTTGCATATTATAGTAGTATATAAATAATTTTATAAATTTGTATTATCCTGGCAAAATGAGGGAGTTTCATTACAACACTCTGAATTTAACAATCCTAAACCAGTTTTCGTCTTTATGAATAATTTCAATTCATTAATATAGTATTTGAATTATTATCAAGTGGAGTTTAAAAGTTTTAATTGAAACTAGTCTACAATGAGAAAAATTATTATTTACTTGAGATATGGAAATTTACGATTGTAATTGTAATATACATTTATTTAAGAGGAAAATACCATTATTTTCATTATAAATTAGTATATAAACATTAAGTAAGTATATAAAATATAGCATTTCAGAAAAAGCATTTACTCGTCATGGTGATTAAATCTTTTAATTTATTAATAATACGATATGTAACTACATAAATGTTGCTCGACCTTGACATTATAGGTTATAACAATTATGATTTTATTTCATCATTGAATTTCCTAATCAAACAATGAAATGAAATCTATATTAAAAATACTTAACATAATATACTTTTATAGGTACAAATGATGAAACAATATTATAAACTATAAAGTGACCAGTTTTCCCCTCCATATGTAAAACTATAGTACCCTAGAGGAAGTTTAAAATTAGTTTTTTAATTATCTTATTTATACTTGTTTGTTTGTCTTCCTCTCGTAATAAATAAATTTATTATATCAACTTTAAGCTTTAGATTTAGAATCTATTCTAATTTATCATCAAATACAAAATAAAATTTTTCTTCTTTGTTATCACTAACTTTCTCAGAACATAATGATGTTTTCAGTAGATAAGAATACTTATCATAATTGATTTACTACTTACACGTATTGTATTGATTTTATGTTTATTTTTATAATATAATATTTTCCTAATTAAAATGTAAAATCGTAATATAATCTATAAACCTACCCTTTACCAAGCAGAAAAGTGTGCCGCTGAATCGAAAAACTGGCTGTAAATAAAAATTAATATATCAATATTTTATCAAATCCTTACTAAACTTTATGTTGTAATTTAAGATATTTATACCTGTGGCTGGTGTAAATACTTTCCAAAAACAAATAAATTATTATAATCTAACCACTATAATTTACATAAATAAAACAATTCATTAGTTTAAAGTAATTAAGTTTTACTGCTATATCCAGAACCATCTACCAATGTATTTAAAGAGCTTAACCATAATTATGAGTACACATATTAGTGTTTTAAATAAGATAATTATATGTTTCTATAATTTTTTTTTTTGGACTATTTTCACATTTTTTCCAACTGAAGTATATATGAATATGATTTTGACAACTAATTATTATTATATTATAGAGAAAATAATTTAATATTTGTTTGTATAAAAAAAATTTATAATATTGTCTAAATTTATTTATTAGTTAATTCTACATTTATATCGAAAAAAAAGAGAGGAGTTGTAGGCACGTTATTTTCGCCACCATATATATATATCACTTATTGTAAATAGTTTAATTTAATATATTAATATATATATATATATTATATATATATATATATATATATATATAATAAATATATTATTAATTTATATATTAATATAATTAACTATATATATATATATATATTAATATTAATTAAATATTATATATATAATATAATATATACACATAGATGTAATCAATATATATTAATATATATTAAAATATATATATATATTAAAATATATAATAATTTATGATAATTAATATTAATTAATAATATATTACTATTAATATTCATGTATAAATTAATATCTATGAATATTTTTCGAGAAAAGAACGAATATTTCCTAAAAAAAAGAGGGGTGGGGTTTTCGCCACCCAATACTATATATGATATATAATACCTTTTAAGTAAATAAGTTATATATAAAAAAATTATATTATAGTTAGGGAGAGCTAAATTGTACATAATATACTTTAAATTTTAAAAAAATATTAAAATAATATTTTTTTAATTAAATTATATATTAGCCGACAGGGCAATCTTAATAGATTGTGGCTGAAACTATATATATATATTTAAAAATAAAAAATAATTTAAATATGGAATATCTAAATTAAAATACATTATGAGGGGGAGGTGAGTAAGCGTATTATGGATTATTTATATATTTTTTTATTTTATAATTATAAAAATAAAGTTAATTTATAAAATTCAATAGGGGGCCGTGATAATAGTAGCACTGTTTAATTTTATTATTATATAATGTTTCAATTATTTTTTATTTTAATGGTAAGTTCCCCGAAAAAACTAGCACCTTATCTTGAAATTTATGTGCTCTATAATTTTTTTTTTTTATTTATTATGGTAGATTGACGCCGAAACTAGAACCCCAAAATTCTTGTACTCCTAATATTTTTTTATCAAAAGTTAAGGGCCGTGAAACAATATGCCACCACTTATCTATTTTTTAATGTTTCGTATTTATATTTTTAATTTTCTAAAGGGGGCCGAATAGAATAACAATTCGACAGTTTTTTTGTACATCTTCTTCGTATGATTATTAAAAAATCTTAAACCTAATACCCCCCTACCTCATGTAAGCTGGTATTGGTTGGCGACAATATTAAATAATATTCTATAATGTCCTAAAGCTAATGTGTTAATATTATTATTTTATCTAAATAATAATATCGTTTTATCATCATTATCTCGATACTTGACTATTTTTTTACTTGTGTAATATATATATATCATTATATGTATTTTTATTAAAATTGATTAATTAAATTTAGTAATTCTTGTATTAAGTTTCTTCCACATTGTTTTCAATAATCTTTTTTCTGGCCGTCAACCGTAGAAATTCTTCTTTTGATACTCTTTTTCTATTTTATTAATATCATCTACATTTTTAAATTATCTATTTATATTTATTACTAATTATTTTAATATAAGCAATATAATAATTTTGTCTTAGTCCCTTACACTCATTTCTTCATACCACACATTAGTTCCCTAACACATTCATCTTCATTTTATCACCTATACCTTTTGATTTTTTTCTGAATATAATTTAAATGCTTACTTATTTTAATGAGTGATAATCTAAGATGTAATCGAACAATGATTTATTAAATTAATTATTATTCATATCTTTATATATATATAATATATATTAATATATATTATATATTATATATTAATATATTAATATAATATTAATATATATATATATATATTATATATATAATATATATATTATATTATATATATAAAATTAATATATATATATAATAGTTAATAAATTATATATATATAATATATATTAATATATATATTATATATATTATATATATATATATTATATATATTAATAAAATATATATTCATTAATAACTATATCATTCGTTTCTACATAATAGCATACTGAATCTGTATCTGTAAACTGTAAACAATATTCTTGCTTTTTCATTATATTTATATTATTATTATATATGATATAATAATAATAGGTACATACATATAAAGTTATTTACATTAAACACTATAAGTAAGTACATTCCTTAACATAAGATAGGTTATAATTGAAATACTTAGAACGAATTAGGACAACCTTTGAACAGTTTCTAAACTAAAGTTTTATGAAGCTGAACTTTGTAGCTTTTAATGAATATTTCACGTAATCAACTTCTATTTCTTATGATTTTATCCATGCGTTTTAAAGTCTACTACTAACACCCATTAGAGTTTGATTCACATTAATATAAATTAATAAATTTAAATAAATCTTTTTTCATAATCTACTCTTCCCTTCCTTTCTCTTTCTCGTGTTTAGATCAATGCATGATTCATCCAATCGCTACCTGATCAATAAATTTCTAAATATTCTTATGTATTTTCGTTTAGTTATCAATTCACTTTAAATAAATATCAAATAAACACTTGAAGTTTTAAAAATTATTCTAGTTGGATATAATATAGATATATATTATTTTTTTAAGTCAAGGAGTTAAAATTTACAGGAAATATTTTTTTCATTATATTTGTTGAGTCTGATTTTTCTGTCACTGCTAAGGGGTAATTACACGTATTAAATGTATAATATCATGTAAGTCCCATTTACTATTATATTGAAATAAATATATTAATCTATGTCAACTTGTAAAATATATTCACTTATTTTCAGCATTCACTCTTGAGATATCAATCAATAAAACATTATCAAGATATACGTTGATGTATTTATCATTACCTTTAAAATTTCCCATGTATGGTAAATACTGGAGACATTGAGCTCCACATTATACATAATATATAAATTACTTATTTGTTATTTAATAGCATCTAAATAAGTGATATACTATGCTGTTTATATATTATTTATATAACTTTCTGAAGTACGGTTTACTCTAGCCTTTGCATATTATATATGTGTATTTTATAAGTGTAAGGTTTTCCTGATTCCCCCTCTAATCCCCTTTTCTATCATTAACTACAAATCCGGATTTTGAAGTGTTTTAATAAAATTCTAAAATTATTTAACTTATTTCGATTTATTCTTTATTTATAAATAATAGGTCTAATATATCACAACAAAACCTAGGAGAGATTGTAAAAATAAACGTATGACTGGAATCAATTTATCAATAGTTCTAAAACAAGTATGTTTATATATATTTTCAAACACATTTCTGTAACATAAAATAAATAAAAAGTAATATTAAAAATTGTAAGTTTATATTAAATACAATTAGATGAGTAAATCTTTACTAACGTATTTAACAAGTTCAACTAAATTTTATTAATATGATCCAGTATTAAGTTATCCTGTACTTGACAATTATAATTTGTAGTCCTCGTTTCTTTATAGAGTCTTTTACATATAATTTACATAATATTAAATAATAAAAAAAATTACCTATTTATTTAAGGTAATAAAAAATCTCAGTCAACATTATTTATATTGTTATATCAATCCCATCCAATCATATGGGATAAATTACCTTTTAGATTCGTTCTTTAAACGATATATTACATGAGGTTTATATTATAATATATATATATATATATACTTGATAAATATTTAGGTAATTAAAATTCTTTAAATTTTCATTTCCTAATAATTTTGAATGCACAGTAGGTAAAAAATAGGAGAAGATAGAAGATAAATCTAAAACTATACAGAGGAATCTCTAACTTACCATTGCACTTGTTTAGATAGATTTATTCCTTTCATACAACTTTTATAAACTGACTGAAACTTATATAAGTTTCAATCACCTTTTGAGGAATTGCTTTTAATTCACGCATCGGTTACATATCAAATCTTTAACGAATAATAATGTAAACATTACGTATTATTAGATAATGATTAATTGTAGATATTATTGGCATAAATATAATTTAGGATTTC
>JABUQX010028521.1:12500-15000 GCA_015478945.1 Trachelipus rathkii | reverse complement strand
ATATATATATATATTCGTTTTATATACAAATTTAATAATATAATATATATAATATATATATATTATAGTATGGGTAATAATCGCAATTATATAGATGTTAAGAAAGAACATATAATAGGGAAGGTCAAGAATTAACTGCCTTCTCCGGGATTGAACCACCGCATGTTGGCGACTCGAGGACAATATCACCCGGTGCGTTACGACTGAGCTATCCTCCAAGCCAAAAAACTTGGATTCAAGAACAGTTATAAAGCAACCGGCAGCCCCTTCAAGGCGACATCAACAGGGTTCCAGCCTGTCCTATCCCTCGTTCATTATATATGTAGATGTTTAAATATTGCATAATAATCGCAATTGTATAAGATGTTAAAGAGAAAGAACATATAATAGGAAGGTAAAAGATAACTACCTTCTTCGGGGATGAACACGCCATTTCGACTTGAGGACAATAATACCCGTTGCGTACGACTGAGCTATCTCCAAGCCAAAAACGTGGATGCAAGAACAGTTATAAAGCAACCGAGCTCTTCAAGTTTTTTGCTTGGGAGGATAGCTCAGTCATAACGCACCGGGTATATTGTCCTCAGTTCGCAACATAGTCGGTGGTTCAGTCCGACGAGAAGGCATTAAATTCGTTACCTTCCTATTTAAATCGTTCTTATTATATAATATATATATATATATATATATAATTATATAATGATATCATATATATATATATTATATATTATAATATATATATAATATATATATATATATAAATAATATATAATATAGATAATATATACTATATATTATTATAGATATATATGGATGAAATTTAGGTTTAAACCACAACTTATCTCAAAAAACTACCAATAGCTACTAGGCTTGAAGTGAGGGAATACATTGCTCGATGCTGTCCAATTTTAGTGCGGAAAATGTAAAAAAAAAAAAAAAAAAAAATAAAAAATGAAAAAAAAAAATATATCTCAAAAACTACAATAGCTACAGCGAAAGAATACATTTTTGGAATCCTAGTAAAAATTTAGACATAGGAAAAATGTAAAAAAAATAAAAAATAAAAAAAAATTATTGTTTAAAATATTTAGAGCCTATTTTAGAGACCTTTTATTGGTTACTCCGTTAAAAATAAAGACTTTCTATTTAAATTTTGCTTTTTTTTTTTTTACTAAGAATACCCAAGGGTATAACCGGCACGAGATGGCAGGAGTCGGTGTCTTTCGGTCTTCCGGGGAACTACGGGGTATAGGACTAATTCCCCCCTCCGGGAGGGTCTCCGGAACCCCGCTCTTTGTATTTGGGTGTCCGCGCGGGGTTCCTCCGCCCCCTACGGGGGTATGGAAAAACGTCCCCCCCTGGTGTTCCCCGTCGGCTCGAGCCTACCGATTGCGTGTAATACCTTTTTACAAATAATATATATGTATATATACTATGTCCCCTGTTCCTTAAAAAAAAAAATAAGCTATTTTTGTTATATTTATTATTTATATTTTTTTTTTTACATTTTAACATACTAAACTAAAATTTTACAAGGATCCAAAAATGTATATCCTTTTCGCCTGTAAGCTATTGTAGTTCTTTTGAGATATGATAGAATTTTTTTTTTTTTTTTTTTTTTTTTTTTTTTTTTTTTTTTTTTTTTAACAGTTTTCCGCAATAAAAGTTTGCCAGGATTCCAACAATGTTATTCCTTTTCCCTGGTAGCTATTCGTAGTTTTTTTGAGGAGTATGGAATCGATGATAGTTGTGCGCTTAAACCAAATATCACTATATTATATATATATATATATATATATATATATATTATATTATATATATATATAATATATATATATATTATATATATATAATATATATAATATTATATATATATATATAATAATATATATATAATACTTATATATATATTAATATACTATATATATATATATGATATTACTATATCCTATTTCTGTTGGTTACGGGGGACTCGTCAGTTTTTGATTTTTTTTTTTTTTTTTTAATATATTGCTACTATATTATACTAACAATGAAATTTCAGTGGAAACGGACATGATTCAAAAGTTCGAAATATTTTAAATAATTTTTTTTAAAATCACATTTATGTTAAAATATTTTTTTCAAAAATTGAAATATCTCGAAAAGTACGGACACTTACAGAAAAACCAATTACATATTTGGAATCAGCGATAAAGCTTATTACAAAAAGTATATTATAGGATATATATATATATATAATATGACTATATACTATATATAAATTATATATATATATTATAACTATATATATATTAGGGGCTCGAGCCGACGAGGGGACAGAGGGGTGTGGACGCCTTTCCAACCCTTAGGTAGGGGGCGAGTTAACCCCGCAAACACCCAAATACCAAGAGCGGGGGTTCCGGAGACCCTCCCGGGGGGGGAAATTAGTCCTTACCCTGTCCATTCCCGGAAAGGCCGAGAGACCCCGACTCCTTGCATCTTTGCGGTTACCCTTGGT
>JABUQX010028521.1:0-7500 GCA_015478945.1 Trachelipus rathkii | reverse complement strand
TACATGGACCACACACACACACCACACACACACACACACACACACACACACACACACACACCACCATTATATAATATAATATATATATATATATATATTAGATATATATATATATACTATATATATATATAATATAAATATATATATATATATATATATATATATTATATACTATAGTATATATAATATATATATAGGTCAGCATCCCGAAGAGACATGCATGTAACTAAAAAATATAACAGCTACACGAAAATAAATATCATTTTATAATCAGGAGACATTTTTTACCCATGAAATAATAGATAATAAAAAAAAAAATAACGCTTTTTAAAATTTAAAATGTGTTAAAAATGTTGAAAAATACGTTTTTTGGGAATCGATTTCGGTCGAGGTAGTGCGAGGAGCACGCAAAGGTGACCAAAGTTGATTTTTTTTTCGTTTTTTAATAAAGAATATCACACGGGTAAACTAAAGATACGACGGGGGGGACTTTGTCCTCCCTTCTGTCCCTCCGTCGGCTCGAACCCCCTAAGAACGGAAAATACCGAAGAACAAAATATCACTTTCTCAAAGCGTAAAAATAAATATATTTGAAACTCTTAGCTCTCGTGAACTAACTGCAGGATGCAGGTCATGACAGCATTAACTTTTGACGATCTTTCAAGGTTTTATTTAATAAATTATTAGATAAAATAATTTTTTTTAAAGTTTTGTCGATGAAATATTACTTTGCTGAAATCAAAAAAATGTTATTTATTTTCCTGTAGATATTATAGTTTTCTAGTTACTTCCTGGCCTCTTCGGGTATGTGGCCATATATATATATATATATATATCTATATATTATTATATATATTTATGGAAAAGATTGCATAAACATAATCATCCCTACTTCTTTTTCTCATTTTTTGATTTTTTTTTAAAATTAAAAATTAATTTTTAAAAATTAAAAATAGTATAGAAATATATATATCCTTCATCTCTTTTTATCAGTCTGTCCATATCCCATATGCATATCTTCGATTCGAACACATTTAAAAAAAAAATCAAAATGAAACTGTAGTGAGTCAAAATTAAACTATTATTCAGAATTATTTGAAACATTATAATTTTTTTTTAAACTATGGCTGCCTACGTAACTTAAAAAATAACCTTACTTACGTAACCAAACTTAATTATTATTATATAATTTATTTCACTTTCCATTGTTTCAATAAACAACAAAACATGCTATATTAAAGTTATATATGTAATAATAGGATAAGTTCAACTTCTTCTTCGCCATGCCGGCGCGCGTTTCTACATTTTATTCATAAACGTAACTTATGGAAAAAAACTTAGACTTCAGCTTCATGACACACAATAATTAATCGACATGAGCTATAGTATATATATATATGATATATATATATATATATAATAATTAGTATATAGATATATAATATATATATCATATATATATATATTATATATATATATATATAATTATATATAATATATATATATATATAATATATATATTATATATTATATATATATATATATATTATGGATAAAATAAGAAAACATTTTATGATACGAGGGAAAAATCAGAAATAGATTTTTATTTTAAACTAAAAATTTGTGAGTTTCATAAAGTCGATTTTGTTAGTAACTTTCTTTTTATATATAAATATATATATATAATAATATATATTACTATATAATAATATATATATAATATATATTATATATATATATATATATATTATATATATATATATATTATAATATATGTTATTTTTCCCCAATTTCAGATAACTATAAGATGTTAAAGGAAAAGAACCATATAATAGGAAGGTAAAGAATTAAATGCCTTCTCCGGGGATTGAACCACCGCCATGTTACGACTGAGGACAACATTATACCCGGTGCGTTACGACTGAGCTGATCCTCCAAGGCCAAAAACTTGGATTCTATAGAAACAGTTATAAACGCAACCGAACTCCCATTCAAGGCACATCACCAGGTGTCCGGGCCTGTTCTATCCCTCGTTCTTTTTATTGTTAGATTTAAAATTATTGCATTATCAATCGCCAATTTATATTTAAGATGTTTAAGAAAGAACATATAATAGGAAGGTAAAGAATTAACTCCTTCTCCGGATTGAACCACCGCCATGTTGTGAGCGTGAGGACAATATACCCGGTGCGTTTTACGACTGAGCTATCCTCCAAGCCAAAAACTTGGATTCTAGAACAGTTAATAAAGCAACCGTGCTCCCTTCAAAGGCAACATCACCAGGTGTCCAGCCTGTCCTATCCCTCGTTCTTTTTATTGTAGATGGTTAAAGTATTGCAAATACGATCGCAATATAATAAATGTAAAGAAAAGACACATATAATAGGGAACGGTAAAGAATTAAACTGCCTTCTCCGAGATTGGAACCACGGCCATGTGCCGATCTGAGGACAAATATCCCGGTGGCGTTACGACTGAGCTATCTCAAGCAAAAAACTTGGATTCTAGAACAGTTATAAAGCAACCTGCTTCCCTTCAAGCACATCACCAGTGTCCAGCCTGTTCCTATCCTCGTTCTTTTATTGTAGATGTTAAAAATATTGCATAATATCGCAATTATATAAAATGTTAAAGAAAGACATATAATAGGAGGTAAAGAATTAACTGCCTTCTCCGGATTGAAAACACCGCCATGTTGCGACTGAGGACAATATACCCGTGCGTTACGACCAGCTACCCTCATGATAGTAAATAGAGTTCTAGGACGTGTAAAATATCGATATAATCGATATATCGAAAAATATCGATATATATCGATATATCGAAAATAATATCGATATTTTTCGATTTTTTTTACATTTTAGGGGGCTCGTTCATATTACTTATATATAATATATAGTATATATATATATATTTATATATATATATTATATATATATATTATATAATATTATTTATATATATTATAATATATATATACTATATATATATATATATATATATCATAATTATATATAATATAAATCAGTGGCGTACCTTGAAGATTATACTTGGGTTAGGATGATTATATTATATATAATAATATATACTATATATATATATATCATATTATATACTATATATACTATGTAATAATATTAATATAATATATATATATATAAATATAATTATATATATATATATATATAATATATTATATTATATATATATAGAGAGAGAGAGATACGAAGAAGCAAGAGAAGAGGTATTTACAAACATTCTTTTTCAATCATTCTTTCGATACGTTTCGCTGAAACGAAAAGATTTACGCTCCGTGGATTCTCGTATTTCTTTACGTTGCGTACAGCAAGGTAATAAATGTCTGGCCTGGCCCATATATAAATTACGTATATTAATATGAAAAATCCAAATGTACGCCCAGAGCATAATATTTTACTCCTAAGAACAGATAGGAAGGCCAAATTTCCAAATGAATTTAGTTATTATAATTGCTAATGCTAATTAGTTGTTTTCTTTAACTTTATTTTATAAAAATCAGTTCTTTTTTTCACTTTCAATAAAATTGTAATAGTAGTTAACTTATCATTTAAATTAATTTTATCAAATAGACTAAAAAAAATATTGGGTAGGAGATACCTACCCTACCTACCCTATATATACGCCCCTCATATCATATATATATATATATATATAATATATAATATATATAATATATAGTATATTATATATATATATATATAATATTATTATATAATATATACTATATATATATACTATATATATATATATATATATAGTATATATATAAAAAATATATATATATATATATTTATCATATATATATATATATATATATATATATATATAATATATATATATATATATATATATGTATATATATAATATTATATATTATATATAATATATATATATAATATATATAATATATTAAGATATATATATATTATATATATATATATGATGATATATATATATTATATAATATATATAGTATATATATATATATATATAAATATATATATATATATACTATTATATATTATATATAATATATAATATATATTATATCATATATATAATATGCCAGACTCCCGAAAGCATCATGCATGTACTAAAAAACTATAACAGCTAACAGGAAAAATAAAATAAATAAGCTAATAATTCATAGTTATTTCCACAAATTGAGAACACTCAGAACTATCATTTTGAGGGGCGGAGCTTCTCACACATAAATTGCTCCTATTGGCTAGCTTTCGGGGACTTATAACATTTTTATTGCTGTGAGGTAAGTAAATCTATGAAATATTGCATATTACTATTATTTATGTTTCGTTTTATTTTTTATTATGTTTCGTTTTATTTTTTATTAAGAGCCTAAAATTATTTCTTTTCTTTTTATCTTCAAATTCTTATATAAATTAATTGTCTCCTTTACTTACTTACGAGGGCACCTAAATCAACTTTATATATATATATATAACTTATAATATATATATTATATAGTATATATATATACTATATATATATATATTATATATATATATATATATATAATATACATATAGATATTAAACTTTTCACCTCAACATGAAATATTTACAATTCTTTTTTATTAATGCGGAAAATTGAGCAAAATTCGTAAAAAATTCCCTCCCAAAATCAAATAATCTAAAAATTCCATTTTCTCTTTATAATCCACTTTATTTGAGCATGTCCATAATTTATATATTATATTATCATATATATATATAATATATATATATATATATATCTATATATATATAATAATATATATTATATTATATAGTATATTATATAATATAATACTATATATATATTATATATATATTATAATATATACTATATATATAGATGAAGAGGTAGAGCTAGAGTAGCGAACATACTCTCAGCGATGAAATTACCTCCCATATGGCTTATGGTATGTAGGGTCTCCCATGACATTCCAGTGCCTAATGGTTCGCCTTTCTTTTCTGCGTTCATTTCCATACCCATTACTGATTCTGGCATCTTTACAGACATTTTTATCCACATAATTATACACACACATTAATCACGAACCCTCATTAGACAACATCTACAGCATCCCCATTCCTTATATCCCTATGTGTGAGGGAGAAAGAATTGCCCACATCGTATGTCCTGCGTGTCGTAGAAGGCGATTAAAGGGACAGTAGTAGTTGGGTTGGCTGCCCATTACCACTTATCATTTGCCAGGAATGCTGATGCATGCCTCGGAGAAGGTCGTGATTGCCGTAAGCGGCCTTCCATCTTTCGGCGAAAATGTATGAAATGGTAGGGTACATGGAATGTAGAGGAATGAAATGTGGAGAAGATGAGAGAGGTGAATGGGGATGATTTAGAAAGGGCAATTTGATTTGCTCGCTGTGACAAAAACAAAGGTGAAAGGAAACTGAAAATGAGTGATGTGGTGTGAAATGTATATGTGCTGGTGTGGAAAGGAATGAGAAGGGGGGAGAGAAGGAGTTGCAATTCTGATGAGTGACCTGTGGTACAGAGCTATGGTAGATTGTGTGTGTGTGTGTGTGTGTGTGTGTGTGTGTGTGTGTGTGTGTGTGTGTGTGTGTGTGTGTGTGAATACTAGAATTCTAATGATTAAATTTAAATTTCAAAAAGGTCAATGTATGTGTGTTGTGACATATTGGATCCATCTGAGAGTAATTGTTGAAGAGAGTCGATTTTTCCTGGATAATCTGAATTCGATGTTTTGGATGAGGGTGAATTAGGAGACTTTCAGGGGATGTGTTGGGTACTTTAATATTGGCTTGGATAGGTGATCAAAACAAGGATGGTATAACGGTTGGTTGAGTTGTCGGGAGAAAATGAAATGGTGGCGAAGGTGATTAATTTATGTGAGGAGAGAGGTATGTGTGTAAAGTAATACTTTCTTTAAACAGAAGGGTATTCATGAGTATACTAGAGTTGGTATAGAGTAGAGATGGTATCGAAGTGAAAAGCATGATGATTTTGTCTTTGGTGAAAGGATGTTGAAGTTGTGCTGGATGTAAATCAGTGAAGAGATTAGAATGGGATTATCGGATCATTATGTTCGTTTTATGTAAAATTAAGTTATTGGGGTTTGGATGGAGAGGGAAGGTGAAAAGAAAGAAAGTGGTAGAATTAGAGTGAGAAGTAAGTGAACAGTGGTTAATAGGGATAAATATTTGAGAGCTCTTGCAAGTAAACAGTGAATGTCGAACAGTTGATAAAACTGAAACAAAATCGGAGGCAAATGGAAGAAGCGGTTGTTAGTAGCGCAAAAGAAGATAAATATAGTGGATGATGACTAATAAGGAAGTAAAGAAATAGTACAAGTAACAATGAAGTTGGAATGAAAGGGTAGATGCAAGACGCAGATAAAGGAGAAATAAGCGTGGTGAATGTATTAAAAGCCAATGACGAGTTCAAAAGAAAGATGTTTGGGAATTATATAAGGAGGAAAAAAGGGAATACTAAAAGATGCATATGTAGGAGGAAAAAAGATGTAAATGAGTTTGGAAAGGAGGATGAATGGGGATTTACAAAGGATAGGAAGCTTTCTGGGAAGAATCGTCGAAAGGTTAAAAAGAGAATAATGGGAATCTTCTTAGAATAATAAATGAATAGGGATGGTGATTTTGTAACTGATGAAAATGGATAGTGAAGGGGAGTTGAGGGAACCACTTCGAAAATCGATATAGACATTGGCAGTAATGAAGAGTGATAGTGAATGTGTGTGTGGGTTTGATGGTGAAAAAAGGAATAGGTAGTTTGGGATTAAGTTCATTTGAGTAAGGAGGAGATAATGATCAGAGTGAGAATGTTGCAGGTAATGGTAAAAATCTGCAGTATAGATGAAATTACGGTTTAGAAAATCAAGAACGGAGGCGAGATGGTGATGATTGGATTTGGAAGTTGTGTAGCAAAGCGTTTATGGAGGTATAGTTCCGAGGGATGGAGGAGAGCAGATATTATTACCTTTATATAAGGGTAAAGGGGGATAAGGGGTAACTGTAGAAATTATAGTGAATTAGTTTATTGAGTGTTGTAGGGACAGATAATATGCTGCGTATTTTGGCCGAAGAGTGCGTCGAGTACATGAAGGACTGATTGATGAAGAACCAAGGTGCTTTAGAAGTGTAGGAGGATGTGTGATTAAATTCTATTACATTGAAACAAAATGATTGAGAAAAATGAGAGAGAAGAAGAATAAACTGTATTTAGGTTATGAGTTGCAACAGCGTATGATAGATTAATAGGAAAGCTCAAATAGGCAGGTATTAGTGATATATGGTGTTGTGGTTAGCCTTTCTGATGGGAATCAAAAAGTTATGTTATGACGATAATGAAGCTTGTGTAAGAAAATAGAGTCGAAAGTGATTTGTTTAAAATTAATAGCGGAGTGTGAGGCAGAGTGTGTATATGTCTCCTTGGTTATTCAAATTATATATGGATGGGGTT
>JABUQX010028520.1:5000-25302 GCA_015478945.1 Trachelipus rathkii | reverse complement strand
CTTTAAGAGTGATTCTTTAGGAGATGGAAGCGCCGATTATCTGGTGAAAAATGAGTACCCCGATTGGCCCCGCCCTCCCCCCCCAGAAAATCAGCGTTGGGCAATATCGTCCACCGTATTAGCGCTGTCTAACTGCCTAATTATATTTTTACCAATACCTATATTACTATTTCTACTACAAAAGATAACACACACATCTAAAAAAAATTTCAGGAAAAAAAAAAATTAAAAAAAAAAAAAAATAAAAAATTAGTTCTCATAACTTAGCATTTTGCTAAATAGTCCCACGTCTGCATGTCCGTGGATGTGTCCGAATTGCCCACACTCACGCGATTGTAGCGCTACTCCCCAACCCCCGTCATTTTACCTAATGGGCTGCCACGCGTCATCCGATATTCACCTTGTCGCAACCACAACGTATATATTATATTATATATACACTAGTAATATCAGTTATTATATACCTAGTTTATTATTAAATTATTGATATCATTGTTATATATATATAATTTCTATCTATATATATTATGAATTTATTTGATTAGTATAAAATAGTATATATTATAATATCTATAAGAGCCGTCAAGGTTCCTAATAGTGGGACCTCGTCAGATTTTTTCCTGAGCATTGATTCTCGAGAGAAGGGTCCTAAAACTCCCAGGACAGACCCGTAATGCAATCCTGTCAAAGTTAACCGAGCGTTCTTAAAGGCTTGCGCTGTATCATTATCAACAAGCTTTACCTTCATCAATAGCTTTTAAATTGACCACGTCGTTGTTAGCTTAAATAAAAAACAACTTGTAATTTTTTTTTTCAAATTTTTCCCTTTTTTTGTTGCCCATTTTTTTTTTAAAATGTGCATTTTTATTATGCTGTATGTAGTATTTTAGACAATTCCCCTTTTGAGTTGTTTGATTCGTTATGTTGGGCTTTGTGAACACCTGACATTGTTTATTGTTCGTTATTTTTAGGAATAAGTGCATGTTTTAATACTATGTTGTTAGATTTTACTGTGTTTATATTGTTGGGTATATAGTTACGAATGACTGATTTTTGTAAATTTGGGATTTAAACAAATATGTTGAAAGTCATATTGTTGGCGGAAGTGTGTGGTATTATTCCATTTGTTATTTTAGCTTTTCATAATGATTTGTTAATGTATTGTGGAGGTATCTTGAGTTGTCTGAACTAGACTCATTGTATTAGGTTTTATTGTAACCTGATTAAATATATTGTGGGCTTACAATAGTTGTTATCGCCTCGTAAAACTATAACTCTTCATCAGCCACTGCAGTTTCTTTGTCAGTACCAATCTGATTATGTCATTCAAGTCCAATTAACCTGCTTCCCCAGTCAGAAGAGCCCTAATGTACTACTTTCGGATGTCGCGTTATGAGGACTTTGCCTTACAGGTTTTCTTCGGTAACATGGTTTTCAAACAAATTGAGATGGTTGGGTCTAAAATAATAGTCTTGCCCGGACCAGATATCTGAATATATTGAGCAAAGATACATATTTGACCCCGAATATATCATACTATACTGCCCTGATATAGCATATACTTATCCTTATACTATAACCCTAAAATAGAATTTATCTTTTTTGTAAATTAGTCCTATTTATTTCTTTATATAGGTCGATATATATACTATAATTATATACTATCAATGTCTACATCATGTCTTGGATTTATTAGTACTATACTATACTAATATATTAATACTATGTATTCTTTTAACATTTAAGCAATTTTACCTATATAGGTATCAGAGGATAAAAATATGAAAAAACAAATCTATCGAGGGATTCCTTTTTGGCCTTCGAAAATTATCTATTCATTAATACAGCCTTATTCACTAAAAACATAAAAAAAAATAGAATAATAAAAAATTACACGAAATTTAGAGTCCTCCGCTCTTATATTTGCTTTAGAATTCAAGAGACTTCCCAATCCCCCTATCTTTCAGGTTTTCTTATTTACTTCATTGACTGCTATATTACGTCATGCCACCGGAAGTGATCTCCAATTCATAATTTCATTAAAAAAAAAACGAGTATTCTTAACGGATAATCAATCGCATTATTTTCCCATACTTTAAACTTTTCCGCCGCTTACTTTCTGTATTCAATACAATCCAGCTAATTAATTCCTTTTATCCTCTTCATCACATAAGCCACTTTGTCACTTGCAATACATTTCACGTTCTCCCTCCTTTCTTCGCAATCTCGATCATTCTCCGCTTTCTATTCTAGTTCCTCGTCCTCTTTCTATTACTGTTCCTCGTCCTCTTTCCTATATATTTAAATTCAACAATTTCTTTAATCTCTTCCATTCATCTTTTCACTACCAAAACAGTATTTTTACTCTATATCTCACTTCGGATCGCTGAAATTACTGAACTAGCCCACATGCACTTTGCCCATCCTTTAATCCCATTCAAAAACATTTTAATTCACTTTCTATTCTTCTATTTATCCTAGCAACTTTTAGCCTGAGATTTTCACTTTGTTCTATACTATGTTCTATTCACTTAATTTCTCACCCTTTTACATTCATTCCAAAAATATCTTCTTTTCTCCCCTATAAATATTTTACAAAAGTTTCCTTCTCCAAATTTTTTTTATTCAATTCCTCTTTCCATCAATCACCACTTTTTCTTCTTTTTTATTTATCCTTTTTCTTATTGACACACTGACACGTATCGTTTTTAGTCACGTCTTCGATAAATTTTGTTCAATTTGAGCCGCTTTGTTCCTCAGTCTTCCTGATTCACTTAAACCGGTCTTCATCGTCTCATATTCACAAGAGTTCTCAACTACTACAATTATCCTATCTGCAGAACCTGTACAACTCCACTCTAGAATAAGCACAAAAGAGACCATATAAAATAATAGATATATCAATACTAAAAAATAACATAATATATTAAATAGAATATAATATATTCAATGTAATATAATAACAAATAAACACTGAAACATGAATATAATAATTAATCTTAATAATAATATATAATATATATAATAAACAATAAATATATATATATTATAATATAATATCTTTAACTTTCTTTATTCTCCCTTCTCTTCCCACTAGATGTGGGCTAAGGGTGGCACAGCTATCGGAAAGCTGGTTCTACAGCAGGAGTGACATATTTTCCAAAAATAAAAACTACAACCTCTTAAAGAGGGGCAAACAAACTATTTGTTTCATGTTATTATTATTATTATTATTATTATTATTATTATTATTATTATATTATTATATTATTTTATCAATCTATTTGTTCCATGTGCTTATTATTATTATTATGATTATTATTATTATTATTATTATTATTATTATTAAATTATTATTATTATTATTATTATTATTATTATTATTATTATTATTATTATTATTATTATTATTATTATGCTCAGTACCATATTCTGCATGACTGCAGAGTGTTGTTATCTGCAGAAATATTAATACTTCTGCGGCTATTCATGGGAAGAGAAAGTTGGCAGTAAGGTGTTCCCAGGTCTTGTGAGCCAAGCTAAGAGTTTATCTGTACATATATCTAATCTCTCTCCTCTCTCTCATTTACAGTCTTGAACAAAATTAAATATATATAAAATAGAATAATAATATACTAATAAAAATAATAAATTTGTAGTAAAAAATATATACATAAAATAGTTATATAAATAATAATAAATATATAATACTAAATATAAATAAATAAATATACGCTATCCTATACCTACCTAAGGTAAAATAACTTACCTTTTTTATAAAATAATAATAGTAAATATAAGTGATATACATATGATTATTGATTAGTATTAAATATATATATAGTTTATTATTTTATATAGTCATAATAAATGTATATTTATTATATATATATATATATATAATAGTATATGATCGGAATTTTCGCTTGTGATTTTTACGTTCGTTGTGATAATGAATTTTTGAAAACTATTGAAAAATTGGAATCTCCCGTCAAAATGCATCGAGTTTTTGAAGATTATATATATATATATATATATAATATATATATATATATATATATATTATATAGATATATATATATAGTATATATATATATATATATATATATATATATATTAATATTATATATATATTCTACACCATCTCCCAGGTAGGACTTTCACGCCTGTCGCGATGCGTGGCCAGCAGATCTTCTTTTCCCCTTTGCTCGCAAACTCTTGATCCTGGCACTGAGAGGAAAAATCTTCTCGGCGTCAAAGTTTCCTGATATCATAATTCCAACTGAGTTATATACTCGGTGGGGTTTTTAACTCCCTTTCTATGAAACTATGCATCTTCTTCCATTTGCCTCTAAAATCGTTCTCCCAGCAGCTCTTAAACGATTCTTTGTTCCAGAGCGCAAGCTTACCGATGTGCTGTTGCTATGTTTGAGTTATTCAGTAAAAAAAGGTATATTAACCTGTGGTCTCCCTGTCAGCTCTAGAACTGAGAAGACAGCCCTCTTCTTATGTCCTGGAGTATATTCGTTCAAATATCCAATATCCATCCCCCTCTATTACCTTATATTCTATATAAACCAAGACTTATATATATATTTTATAATATATATACTATTTATACAAATATATATACTTTATATATATATAAATAAGATCCGTGATATAACTATATATATAATATACTCCCCAGGATATGGCATCTGATTGATATTATTAAGACGTTAAGCTGGACCCTTCCAATTGCACTCCAGGGACACAATGGCCCTTCCCTTTCGATCCTCAAGCTTTCAATGTATATATACTACTATATATATATACAATATCATTATATTTATATATATAATATATCATATATGCTCACCTTACTATATATATATATATATATATATTATATTATTATATATATATATTACTTTGTAAAAATCAATTAATATTTGGATATATACTATATATATTTATATATCAAACTACTATCCATATATATATATATATTATAAATTCATATTCTATATATAATATATATATCTAAACTACCTATATTGGTTAAGATATAGTATATATTTAACATCTATCTATACTCATATTGTATTACTTACACTACCCTATATACTTAACTTACTATATTATTTTCTAATACTATACTCTCTTTATTAATACCTCACTTATTAAATATACTCACTATACTCTTCACCTCCATTCCCCTATCCTATCACCCTAAAATTTTTTTTTTTTGAAGTCATAATTTCCTTTTAAGCTGGAAATCCTTTATGTAAAATGAAATGCTAGTTCTTTTTCGCAAGTTAAATCCAATAACGACGAAATCGACACTCTGCTACTTAATTAACAACTTGTCAAATGTAATCCCAATTTTTCGAATAGATTGCAAAATATTGTTTTGAATCAGAATATCACAGCAGCAATTTCTTACATCGAAATTTCACAATTCTACAAAAAGTGAGGTAATTTTACATTTATCAATTTTAAATTAATATATTTTAACTTCCTTATTCCTTTTATTTTATCCCATTTTAGCCCCGACCTATAAATGGACATAAAACACTTCGTACCACGAGCTTAGGTGGACATGCAGCCCATTCTCGACCAAATACATAAGCTAATGCCATGTAACGGAGTTTATAATAAACAAAGAAAACCAACAAAAGACCCTCTGCTACTCGTGGTGGACAGAATTTCTATCGCGTCTGTCCGAGTAGAGCAGTTCCCGTCCCAAACGAAGTAATTTTTTGTCTTGTTTAATGCTCTAGTTTGCCACTGCATCTATTAGACGATATGAAATACACACAAAGTCCTGGCATGCTCAGAAGGATGCTTTCTCCATCATCCTCACATCCAGTGTGTTTGTCTTCAAGAATCTTTATACTCACGTTGCCTATATCATCTCACTCTCACCAACACACACAACACGATCATCAACACACACTACAACTCTCATACCATATAACATCATATATAATAGCTATACATCAGACTACTATATTATAAATTTTATTTTATATTTATATATGATATATTATAGTATATGATTATATTACATTCTTTACTTATATACTTTTTAATTTCTTAAAAACCTTCATAAATCCATTTTCGTTAGACTTCCTTCCTAAATAGTATAGGCTATACTTTACTCTTATTATTCCTCATCATATATGATTATAGTATACCGTATATCACTACATTGTATATTATATTTATATACCTTATTTTAATATAGGCTTAAATAGACTGAAGTGATCGTGTATTAAATTGTTTTCTCTGTAAAAGAATTTTATCTTTATGTTTTACTTTTATAAATATTATATGTTAACGACCCCGCTCTGTGTAAAGTTAAGGTTGTTCATCATCTACTATATTGTGTGCTTTTTAATTATAAGGTTTTATCCTTACATATTCATACTACTTAGACCAAACCTTCTATCGTGTCAGTAATTGTATTTCAATCCATGAGTGTGTAAGCTTATCTTTTTTGTACTAATACTCGTTTAGGTTTTTCTATCTCAAAGTTATACTTGGTTCCTAATTAATGATGTCGTGAGAATTAAGATTGCATAAAATCTTGAAGCTCTACCCTTCATACACTTTTAAAAATTGATTTTAATGTCATTTTAGCACTTAACTTGATCCCTCTAATATTTTTAAGGCTTTTTATTGATAGCATGCAAATTAATTTTGATCCTCGATCCTTTTTAGGCCCTTTGGTTTTTGTCTGTTTTTTCTTGTCTATGTTTATCACATGTGTTTTGTGTTGATGTGTTTTTGTGTGTGTGATATCCAGATTGCGCATGCCCATTTGATGCAGGGCTGTTTGAGCTTTTGCATCTTTATCCCATATTAATCCTGCTTGCGACTTACCCACTTCTAACTCAGAAAGTGCCATGGAATAACCCTCTATAACCTTTAACTTTTGCTCACTGTCTCGAGCGCCACCGATAGCTAAGAATTATCATCTCTTAATCCCTTCTATCTCTCTTAATCTCGTTTAATATGATTTGCCAACCTATAACTTATTCACTAATCCGCCTGAAGCGTTAAACACATTAATTTATCCTGTAACAAGGTCTCGAAAATCTCGACATTGTTTAATCTCTATAAAGACTGTGTAAGGTTTCGTATTTTCACCGTAATAATAGTCGATTTCGTTACTTTCAATCTTTTAAACAATATAATTAGCCAGAGCTTTCGAAACTACTGTTTTGCTCTTAATAGAACAGGGCGTGAGAAATACCATTTTAGACACGTATTCACACCTTTTTTCGCCTTGGACTTATTCTTACGCTTCTCACGAGACTTATATCCTACCTCATCCCAAATTACGGATTTAGGGGACTTTCACCATGTTTCCACAACAATTCATGTATAATTGTGTTGGCGCTATCCTCTCATATGTGGATAAAACTCCAGTTGGGGTTTTTAGGAGCCGAATCATTCAGTATTCATAACAATCTGGATGTAGCTAATTAAGGAAACACTAATGCCTAATTCATTCCGGACTCGCTCTAACCGTTACCTCACCATCTTTTACCACACACTTTGACTCTATTGTTTCACCTATCTATAGTCTTTTCTCTCTACTACAACTTACACCCCTTACCCTCTTTGCAGCTCAATTCATATGTCACAATTCTGCTTTCACAACCTCCTATTATTCTCTTATTAATAAAATGCCTTACCCCCTACTTTCCCATCTCCAATAGCTTTCCAACAAACAATCCCTGATTGCATTTTTATTTCATGGCTTCAATACGAGGGAATATTGGGGGATACGTTTGTGTCGCTTCATAAAGGCCTACCTTATATTATTGAAGTGCATACTAGCTTATTTTGAATCTCTGAAGAGCTGCTTCAGCTACTATCAGATCAAGACTGTAGCATATAAGTACCTCCGCTCTCGCCCTGGCCATGTTATGAATCAGCGTCCGTAGTTCCTTCTCTTCGCTACTTCCCTCTTCTCCTTATCTCCAACAATCCTTCATGATTACGATTGCCGCACTCTAGATCCTACCCGATGCCAATTACACCCGGCATGACCGAATACTTTATGCTTCCGCGTATGCGTGAACGAGGCTGAGATACCAACTCTCGTCCTCCCTTATCCTCAATCCCGCCTAAATTATTTCAATTTCTAGCACGAAATTAATTCGTCATGATGTAAGTTATCTTTTTGCACGAGAATAAGCGGGACTTTCGATAAACGAAAGTGGGCCTGACTCCATTCTCTTGTGATGCTGCCGTAATACGTCCCTTGGCGAAATTTGCTTTAATGGATCTACATGTCCAAAGTAACATTCTAACTAACACCATTCTTGCCTATATATCCCCTGCCTCACCTTTCCCTCCTCCATCTTTCGTTCGCTCTAGAATTTAGTATCTCGTTGCTTAATACTCCACTCCCGACCCCACAAATTAATCAAATCTCTAACTCCTCGTGTACACTCCTCCCTCCGCAAACTCCCCTAGTTTTTTCCTCATTAACTCAACTCTGGTAACGCCCATCTACTCGGCTTTTTCCTTCTTCCTGAGTCATATACTAAATTATTCCATCCTTTACTCTCTCTTAATCCGGTGTATCCCTATGTCTAATTATGCATAGTGATTACATTTGAATTTGAGCTGCAATGAGATCCTGTAATAATCTTTAATTGAACGTTTGAGGAAGGCGTGTAGGCTCGTGATATGGCATATTTCTCAATACCCCGTATATGATTTTTGAGGTAGTTGATTATTCCATGCTGTCATTCTCACTAAACCTCGTTTGCTAGAGCCAATGGACTTCTCTCTGTCCTTGTGTATTGGCCTAGAAACTGTATGATTGGGACCCTATAAACGTTGAAAGCGAGCCACGTTTACCCAATTCTTATACACGCCAAACCGGAAGGCTAGACCCACCGCTCAAATCTGCTCTTTATTACCCAGCTATTGTCCCATCCTATAGTCTAAACTTCTCTTGTGTTATTTCTCTAATTTTTAGAATGTCTCTTTCTAAAACGTAACGTCTTATCCACTTATTCTCATATGATTCTCATATGGAATCTCAATTCCCTATCTTTCGCATCACCAGTACGGCTTTCTGGACGCTATAATACTTAATTATAACTAAGGCTTCTAACTGACTGAAAATACTTTTCCTTTAATCAAACCTGATTTAATTGTTTTTACCCCTTTATAGAATATAGGGAGACTTTGTTTAATGGTTGGCGCTAGATCTGACATATCCTTTAGCAGTATTTGCCTAGAGAAGATTCATCACTTACTCTCCAAGTCTACCCCTCCTTGGGTTATCCTTTTTGACTTCTTCTATTTTCATCAATTATGCATATGTCCTTCTTCCTTTTATATGTCACTTCAATATCGCCTTTTGTTGATGGGGCAAATTGTTCTTCCTTCTTTCTATGTAAATAGTGGATGTTAATTTATAGTCGAATTATTGGCAATATCATAATTTTCGGATCTATTGTTAAAAAATAAAAAATCTGGTCCTATTTAGAGTTTCCCTAACGACATACTTAACACAAAACTTAACCATATTTACTATTCCCCGGGATGAGGAATTTGTCACGAGATTTGTTTGATCTTGACTTTGATCAACCCGGGCTTGTGTGTAACGCCATATTTTTTCGCTCGTCGACCATGGGGAAGTCCCCTTCCTTCGCTGTGATCGGACCGTTATTAGAGTTTGCGGGTGTGGGTCGTACTCAAGCCCCATCTAGAATGAAAATATGAAAAGCCCTATCATACAATCAAACTACCAGACACAATGTTAGTCAAACATCTCTAAAAGAAAGCAAAACTAAACTTACCTTCAAAAAAATCGTATTTACAGTTCCAAATTCTTAAATCAGCTGAAATAAAACTATCATCATCTATTCATTTTTAATCAAAATCAAAGTCGTCTGAAAATTCACATCTAAAACGTTGCAGGGTGGCCTCTATTTCAGCTACTCCAGCTATACAAGGCTCTTCGTCCTCGCCATAATGTGTACGACGTTTTGAAAGTACTAGAATCTCATATTGGGGGAAGGGAGCTCTGTTCATAGGCTTTTGGTAGAGTCGAGTCTAAGATCCAAGAAAGCTTATGAAAAAACTATTCTATACTTCCCAGTTCTTTTGACCCTCTAATCTTGCGGCGCGTGTGTTGGTGCTTAATCTCTTTTCTATAGGGTACCGCAGCGGCAAGTGCTCGAGAGAGCTTACCACACGACGTACCACCACTTACGACCGCACCTCGAGGCATAAATGTGCTGTGTTGCACATGAGTTTTGTACTTTCAAGGATGATATTTCCGATCTTGGCACTACCAAACTGTGAGCATTCAAACATGTTAACTCCTATCAACATGCTTATGGTTTGTTCTTTTTTCCTTTCTGCTGTTCAGTTGTAGGGTCCGAAACCCCCCCGGAAACAAATGTAACAAAAAAAAATAAAAAACGCATAAAGAAAAGAAAAGAAACTTTTTTACAAAAAAAGTTTTACAAAAAACGTTTTTTATAAAAGTTTTAGCAGATTAACAGGTGCAGTGAACGCAAAAGAAAAAAAAAAAAATTTAATTATATAATAACCTAGATTTTTGATTTGTTCTTCAAAAAAAATGTGTTTAAAATTTTTAATTTGATTTTTTTCGGGGAAAATGTACAAAAAATAAAAAAAATAAGATTAAAATTTGATCACGCTACTTCCTTGATAAGTACAGGGTTTTAAGCTATGTATACATATTAAAATGCATATTGAGATAGCACATTTCATTAAGAAAAGTTATTTAATTATTTAAGAACCCGGTGGCAATTTTAGATTTCCATTCCATTTCCCCCCACCCCCCCCCCTTCACCCTTGACTGGGGTGGCCAATCCAATTGACTCAGTAACCACGGGATCAACTCAGAGGCATCGGAAACCCATATAAACATACCCGAAAACAACAAAAACTTAAAAGTAACTAAAAATTGCTAAAAGGGTGCCAGATTAAAACAATCGGCAAAAATCTAGGCATACTGCCCAATTTTTCATTACTACTTACTGACTAAACACGTTAGGAAGCTATTCAGCTATTTGTCAACATAACTGAAAAACATTCTATATTTTTTTTAGGTTAAATTGGAAAAAAATTTTTGTTTTTTTTTTGATTTTTTTAAAAAATATTATTATTTTTATCTTTTAGTCTACTGGCGGGACGTCAAATGATTGCCAAATGCCCATATTTTATTATATCTAGAACTAATTTCTTGTATAGTGTATAGTTTTCTTATTACCAGAAAACTTAAAACAAAATTAAAAAGGTCAATTTTTCTCTGAAAATTGCGCCTTCAGTGACGGTTATCTTATTTCATATTTAAATTTTACTCTTTTTTTTTTTTTTTACTTTATTCATAATGAATATTTTTTGCATAAAATATGCTAAAAAAACGAGTTATGTTAAAACTAGCATCTGATGACATAATTGTCACCTCTAATAAGGGTTTTTAGAGAACTTGCTGCCTTTTTGCTTTGCTTCTTGTTTCGTGAATTGTTGATTTGTTGTTGTTTTTGTTTCTTGTTCCATTATTTAGTTGTTATTGTTTGTTGTTTGTTGTTTTGATGCTTTGTATGTTGTATGTGTTGTTTTGTGGCTTGTTGCTTTCTGCTTTCGCCTTGCTATCTTGATGTTTTATAAAGTTGTATTTTATTATTAGTACAATATATACTATATTATTTGCCGTGTGTGGGTTTTTGATTGTGATTATTAATGCTAGGGCCAGCCATTGTGGTGTTTATTTGTATGAAGAGATGGGGTTGTGTGGTCTTTTATAAGTCTAGTGCTTTGCGTGTAATTAGTGTTTTTAAGTGAGTTAGTGTTTATCTTGATTTGTTATATCTATATGGTGTGATTAATTAAACTGGACCAAAATTTGTGAGTGTGTGGTTTGTTGATATATGTGCTGTGTTTGTGTAACGGCACTGTGTTTGGTTTTTTGTTGATGTTTGTAATAGGATTCGTTGGTAGAAGTTTGTTGGATATTGTGAGCTTAGATTGGGTTTTATGGGTAGCTTTTTTGATTGTTTGTGTTAGTTGTTTTTTTTTGAGTGTGTCTTTATTTTTTTGTGTGATAATATATGTGTGTTGTTCTTGTGTGTTTTGTATTGTAGTGTTTTGGTGAGGTTGTTTTGTGTCTGTGGGTTTGTGTTGTTTTTTTGGGTGGTTATAGTATGGTAGTATATTATATATATATAGTTATTGATTAGATTGTTACATATTGATTCTGTTTCGTGGTTTGTGTGATGATTGATTATTGTTGTGATTGTTATTGTGTTGTTTGTTGGGTTTTGATTTTTGGGTGTTTGGTGGTTTGAGTGCTGGTATGTTGTTATTAGGTCGTTTGTGTTTCGTGCTTAGGTTGTTAGCGAGGTGATGTTTCGGGTTGGTCGGTTTTATTGATTTAAAAACTAACGAACACTCTAGATAGACCGCTTATTAGTGTTATGAGTATTCAATGTATTGGTTTTGTGGCTGTGTCTTGGTTGTTGTTGTGTGTTTTTGTGGTTTTTTTTTGTGTTGTTGGTTTTGTGGTGTTCTTATCGTAGGTGGTGTTGTGGTTGAGGTTGTGTTGATTGGGGACAATAGTGTGGGACCTGTCTGTTGTCTTTTGTCGTGTGCTTGTTCTCGCCGTGTGGCTCAATAATTTCTCCGTTCGTCTATTAATATGTGTATTAAGAATTGTGTTATTATGTTCATAAGAAACGTTGTGGTGGATGTGTGTTTTGTTGTGGTTTGTTTATCGCGTTTTTAGATGTTGGTCGTTAGGGCTTGCGCTCAAAGCAGGATGAGGAGGACAGAGGGGTATATTGATAGGTCTCCCCTCATGGGTTGGCCACCTACAGGACCCTGGACAAACTGATATCTCTGCAGTCTACTTTAGGTATTTCATATGTGTTTTTAAATCAATAAAACAGTATACTTGTCAACCGTTATGTTGGTCCGTGTAATATTCAAAAAAATGACCTTTATTTTCTTTTGTGTTGTTTTAAGTAAACTAACTTTTTAATTAAACGTATAACACTTACAGAAAAAAAATTAGTTCTCAGATAATGATAAATTATGGGCATTTGGCAATCATTTAATGTAAAGAAATTAAACAAATAAAAAAATAACTCTTTTTTAAAAAAAATGTCTAAAAAAAGAGGAAAACTTATTTTTTTTGGTGGGCAATTTCAGAAATAATAAAAAAAAATTCATTGAATTTTACCCATTTGTTGACACTAGCGAGAATGACGCTTCCTAACGTGTTATGAGTAAGAATTTGTATAACATTAGGCTACATTGGGCCAGATTTAGCTGATTGTTTAAATCTGGCCACCCTTAGAATATTAAGCTACTTTTTTTTAGTTTTTGTATGGTGGTCGGGTATGTTTGTATATGGTTTTTCGATGGCCTTTGCCGAATCGGATTATCCCGTGTGGAGTTTACTGAAGTCAATTTGGCCTCCCAGTCAAGTGTTATGGTTTTGGTGGTGGGTTTTTTTGTTGTTGGTTGTGTGTGTTTGTTTGTGTTTTGTTGTGGTTTTTGGTTGTTGTTGAATGTTTGTTGGTGTGTGTGGGTAAATGTCTTTTATGGTGTATTGGGTTTGTTTTATTTTATTTTTAGAGGTGTGAAGCTACTTAATTATGTTTTATGCTTTTTTTTTTTTCATTGTAGTGATGGTCTTGTGGAGTGGAAGAATGTTTGTTAACTTTTGTGTTTTGTGGTGTTGTTTTTATATTGGAGTCAGAAGTTTCTCTACGGAATATGTGGGAGTTTTAGGTTTTGGTGTTATATAGCAATTTGTCTATGATACAGCCGTTGTGTTTTTGCGTTCTTGTGTGTTTTCTGTTTGGTGTTTGTGTTGTGTGTTTTGGTGTGTGGTGTGTTATTTTGAGGAGGTGGGATTTATTTACTTTACAATTACTCAATTAATTTTGCTATTTTTTTTTTTTTTTCATTTCACAATATATTCTTGCTTAATATAAATATTTTGGTTCTATTGTCAGAACTATTCCCATAGTTAGTGTTGATATTTGTGTTTTTTTGTTTTTTAGAATGAATTAGTATGGTA
Source organism: Trachelipus rathkii (assembly GCA_015478945.1). Taxonomy (NCBI): domain Eukaryota; kingdom Metazoa; phylum Arthropoda; class Malacostraca; order Isopoda; family Trachelipodidae; genus Trachelipus; species Trachelipus rathkii. The sequence continues at coordinate 11,225 of JABUQX010028520.1, read as the reverse complement.
ATTCTATTCTTAATGTATTCGTTTGATGTGATTTGGTTTTGTTTTGTTGGTTTGTTTATTGATTGATTTTTTTTTTGTTGGAATAGAATTATCCGTATTTTGTTGTTTGGGGCTGTTTTTAAGAGTTCTGATGCTGTTGTTGGGTTTGGTTGGGATTTTATTTCGCAGTTCTGTTTTTGTTGTTTATGTTCTTTAGCTTTGGTTACGAACTTTTTGTTTATTATATATTATTGGTAGTTTTTGTTGTGTTATTGTTTTTTTGGGTTTTTGTTGTGTTGTTTTAAATTAAATTATCTAAAACTAACAAATTCTTTGTGTGAATATGTGCCCCGTGTTAGATTTAATAGTAGGTATATATATACTTCTGTCTGGTTCTTGTTGTTTGTTGTTTGTGTGAGTGGTTGTGGTTGTTGCGGTATATATATTATTATATTTCATATATATATTATATATATATAATATATATATATATATAATATATATATTATATATATAGTATTATATATGGTAAAAGTGTTACTTATTAACGCCCACACGGAACGGGAGCTTGGATCAAAAAAAAAATTTCACAGGCAGACTCTTATGATATTAAAAATATTTCCGACGAATTGGAAAAAAAAAAAAAAAAAATAAAATAGAATATAAAGAAAATCATTCTCAAAAACCTTACAATAGCGACCAGCGGAAAAGGAAACATTTTGGGAATCCTGGATTAAAATTTAGTAGAGGAAGAATGTAATTGAAAGAATACCCCAAGGGATATACTGCACGATGCAGGAGTCGGGGTCTCTGGACCTCCCGGTGGACTACGGGGTGGGACTATTTCCCCCCTCCGGAAGGGGTCTGGCTGCGGAACCCCCCGCTTGGTTGTTGTCGCGGTCGGAGGTTCGCTCCGGCCCCTCCCCAACGGGGATTATGGGGAATAACGTCCCCCCCCTGTTCACTCCTGCGGCATCAGGCTCGAGCCCCCTACATGTCGTGCGCGATTGTATTTACCATCTTTACATATATTTGAATTATTATTAATCTTTCGCTCCCTTAGATTTTTTTTGAAAAAGAAGAAAAAAAAAAAAAAAAAAAAATTTCATTTTGACCCTACCTAGAACATCTATTTTATGTATCATAGAGGCTACCTGTGAAAAATTTTTTTTGCTCCGAGCTCCCGTTCCGTGTGGGGGCGTTAAAGTAACTTTGCTCCTATATATATATATAATATAATATATATATATATATATATATATATATATAATAATATATATATATATAGTAAATATATATATATAACTCATTACCTCAAACCAGTGTGAGTTATCTAATTACCGCTCACGCAATTTGTTCACCAGAGCTACGGAACCTACACAATTTTCACTCGGTTACGGAATATTTAATATTTACTATATTTTAATATTAGCCTTGCTTTTGCTAATGTTTGTATGTTTGTCTGTTTGTAATCTATTGTATATATGATATAGTTATATATATATAATATTATTATATAATATATATTATAATTGCGGTTGATTAAAAGAAAAAATGTTTCTTTGGTATATTTTTAATCCTATTGCGATAGTATGTTTGCAAACGAAAATAAATATTTTTTTTTAACTTACTTAAATTTGTCTGTATAGTCGAATCTTGTAACTTCATGATTAAATAAATTCATAATTATTGATTATTTGGAAATTATATGTAATGGCAATCGATATATAAAAATTGGAAACAAAGCATCCGAATAGTTATTATCGCCCAAAATTAAGCCATTGAACCTATTTCAATGTTTGTGCAGAAACTGTCATCATTTTAGATATTATCAGTTATAAAATGGTAATTAAATAGACGAAAGAATAATTAACAATTATATATGAATACTAGATTTGTAATAAATTTGTTCCACTGACATATGCAATTTAATATAATGGTATTTTTGAAAACTGGTCAGTTAATACTCTACAATTAAACCAACCTGCTATGATTACCCATATCATACTAGCCATTCATGAATGTTGCAATAGATTTTTTTTTTTTGTTTTTTGCACCCACACAAGATGGCTTAAGTTATAAATTAATGGCCAAAAGACCATACTAAACATTAATTACAATTATACTATTACAAAGCTGCACCTTTTATATTCCTATTATAATTAGCCTATTAGGTCTTTGGTTTGCTGTGGTCCAACTATTGCCTATCTCTCAGCTAAACACGCGTTCAATAAATTCATTAAGGGTATTGAACTGTTGGACTTTTCCTCCCCTTAACAAATTTAATTCTAACTTTATAAGTACTTCAGCAGGCTATATTATTTAGGCTATATAATTATTTTAGTATGTTTTAAATTACCTCTCCTCTTAGGCCGTTATAGCCTGAACCCATTCTTTGTTGTTTACTGTAGCCTCATTCAAATCACGGCTTACTTACAGCCATTTACTAACCAGCAAATATATAACTTAATTCTATTAGGCTTTTTTCAACTCACCGACAATATCTTCAAAAGCACTATATTGCATTAAGTTTAATCAATTTTTTTTTAGTATACTACATATAATGGTAAATAATATCAAATTAAAGTATTAAACACAAAGTCAAATTGACTGGTATCGGTCGAACAAAGTGACAAGATGTTTGCAGCATACGATGCTTGCAGTTCCAAACTTCTAACCGTCAACTTGCGCAAGGTTGCCAGATGGTATGGAGGACTTCTTAGCCACCAGATTAGGGTAAAATTTACCCAAATGCCTATATATATATATATATAATATATATATATATATATATATATATATACTATATATATATATTATAATATATATATATATTATAATATATTAATATATAATATACCTATATATAATACTTATACTTATATATATATATAATATATTATATATTATATATGCAATTCAATTCTTTAAGGTATTATAACATAGTATAAATATATAAAATTATTGCAGTACTTCCATTCCAATGCTATAATTTTCGGACCATTCTTCTGCTATTTCCTTCGTACCTGTTCCCATGAAAAACTTCTCATACCAAAAAGTTAAAACAAAAATATTAATCATTGGGACATTGAATAAAGCAGGCTATTTTTTTCACAAATCACAAATATTTAGTATTTCTCTTGGTTTGGGTTCTTAAATTTTGTAATGACAAAAGCCTAATTTTTTTTTATGCTTTTGTTTTACTTTTTTGGTCTGGATTATTTTCCTGCGAAAGAAAACAGTGTACACACCCAATAAGTGTACCGAAAATTATAACATGGTTTTGAAGTACGTATAAATTTTAATTATATTTATACTGATGATTGTTAACAATAAATTAGTCAATTAAATACTCTAAATATTCAGAAAGAAGCAATATTTAGTTATGTTGATTAAAGAAATAGCATAAATGACAAACAAACTTGATTTACAAATTGAAGCAAAATTTTACGATGTTGAAGATGATTAGCCGTGCCAAGATATTTATTTTCCTATCCAAATTTTATAAACATTTTTGTGATCATCTCCCACAGGTTGGGGATTTTCCAAACCGTCAGTTACCCCAGTTTATCTCTTTCTGGGTCAGAAGGATCATGAAGAGCTGTGTCGTAAACGGACAGCGGGCGAAACACGCCTACCTGGGAGAATGAAGAATATATAATATATTATATTATATATACTAATATATAATATAAATATAATATATATATATAATATATATATATATATTAAATATATATATATTAATATATATATATATATATATTTTTATATATATATATATATATATATTATATATATATATTATATATATATATTATATAAAAATAATAAATCCTTTGTTCCAAGATACTGAATGATTAGATTGAAAATTTTAGAAAACCCTGAAATAATTAGTGTATTATTCTCATAAGCCGTAATATAAATTGACCGTATTTAATTAAAACATAAAAATGTTGTTGATAATTATAGTAATAAAAAATACAAAAAGAAATTATTTGATATGTGTTTTGATTAGGTTTGTAGTTTGTTGGTGTGTGTGTACAACTGTGTGTGTGGGTTAAATAATAAAAAACAATAGAAAATAAAAATAAATAACATTTTGGTAAAATAACAAAAATCAAAAAGAATAATAAAAATAAAATAATACATAATAAAATAATAAAAGTAAAATATAATAAAAATAAAATGAATGTAAAAATAAAATTTATTCAAAACAAAAAAATAAAAATATAAAAGAAAACCTATGTAATGTTAATAAAATATGAGTTTTTTTAACGGTTGTAATACATTATGAGTGTTAAAGCGAGTTTAAACATGAGTTTAAAGCAGTTTTTAAAACCATGAGTTAGTTATTTAAAACAGTTATTAAAACATATGAGGTTAAAGCAGTAAAAACAATGAGTTTTTAAAGCAGTAAACATATGAGGTTAAAGCAGTAAAGCAGTAAAACAAAGCAATACTTATTAACCCCCTTGTTGCTATGTAAAACACCTCCAATTTGATTTTTACTGAATTTTAGCTTGCGCTTCTTAAGTATGAGAATTATTGGTTATAAAAATAGGAGGGTTTAAAAGCGAGTAAAACATATGGAGGTTTAAAAACAGTAAAACAAATAAGCATACTAACCCCCTGTTTTGCTATGTTAACACCTCTATTGATTTTACATTGATTTTACAAAACCTTGTAATGTTAATAAATTTGTGAGTTAAAGCAGTATTTTAAAACAACATGAGTTTTAAAGCAGTAAAACAGTGAGTTAAAAAACAAAAGCATACTAACCCCCCTTGTTGCTATGTAACACTCTATTGATTTACTGATTTTACAGCTTTTAAGTATGTCTGTTGTAATGTTATAAAAATATGTGAGGTTAAGCAGAAAACATATGAGTTAAAGCAGTAAAACAGTAAAACAAAAAGCATACTAATCCCTTAGGTGTTCAGGTAACACCTCTATGATTTAAACTGATTTACTGCTTCTAATGGTATTTGTAATGTTACTGTTTTTGAATAAAATTTCGTTACAATCGTCTATAGTTAAATTAAAAATCTTTATATATATTCAGACACTGGTTTTTTTCTTCCTATTACATACAATTTTTAAAAAATTTATAATAATTTAAAAAAGTATATATAGAAAAAAAATATTAAATTAAAAAATAATTTTAAATAAATATATGAGCTTAAATAATAGGTCTTGTAATGAGTTACAAATTTTAGGATTGCGGGAAAATGTTTTTAATATAAAAATGTTTAAGTATGAAATAAAAATATGACAAGGACTCATAGTATATATATTTTTCAATCCCGCAGGAATATTGCGCCTGCGGCGGCGCCCGCGTCGGCGAGGTTACGCGGAAATATTGCGCCTGCGGTGGCGCACGCGGCGGGCCGGAACCGCTGACCGCCGCGACGCACGTGCGGGTGCGGGGTTACCATCCTTGCGGGGAGGACCGCCTATGATTACCCTGGTGGGTCCCGCTTAATGATCTAATGGGAAGACCATTCAATATAGCCTCTGTTCTATTGATGAGGGGGGTTAGAAAAGGGCTTAGAAAAGGTTAGAAAATGTATCAAAATGATGTCATAAAGATTGAACCATCAAAGCCTAAGGTATCAAAGGTTGAGGGCCCACAAAAATTGATATCCATCAAAGATGAAACCATCTAAATCTGACGGCATCAAAGGATGAACCTCAAAGATGAAACCGACAAAGAATGACTTTCATCAACGATGAAAACCATTCAAATATAGTGTACAAAAGAAATAGATGACGCATCCGGCATCAAAATTGAATCATCAAAGATGACCATCAAGATGAGGGAATCAAAATACTCGAGTGTGTGATGTGTAGCTTGGAGTCATGTTATCTGTCTTTCGCTATTTGTGTGTGTGGTGAGCCTGACTCAACTCTCTAGTTCTACGCTGCCATGTTGCTTACATCCTAGGACGATCGTCCCGACATTGAGCGTAACATATCCGTCTCGGCCATCCTACTCATACCAGGGTTACCTATGCTCTTCGCTCAGCACTCTGTGCCACGCACTGTGTGTTGTAATGTATTGTAATTAGGGAGGGTTTATTAGTCATATGCTGTTAGCCCTAGCCGTAGTGTGTACGGTTAGTAGTGCTTAGTCAGGTGTTTGGTAGACATCAGGATAATAGTGTGTAGGCATAGGGTCTAGGTTTAGGTTTAGTGTTAGGTTAGGTTAGGTTAGAGTTAGGTTACTATATCTTGTTGGGTTGG
>JABUQX010028520.1:0-2500 GCA_015478945.1 Trachelipus rathkii | reverse complement strand
TATAATATATATATAATATATATATTATATATATATATTTATAATTTATATACTCATGATATTTTATATATATATATATATATATATATATATTATATATATATATATATATATACGTATATTATAGTCCAAAATTAAACAGTTGATAACAAAAAATATTTGTACGATTTTTGGTACTACTTTATAAAACTTTATCCAGTTTAATAAAAAAAAAAAATTTATTTTTTTTTTTTTTAAGGGCATAATTCCAGAAAAGGGCCAGGAGAACTATCTCGAAAAGTATGACACTTACAGGAAAACCAAATACATATTTGGAATCAGCGAATAAAGCTTATTACCGGAATGTTAAAAAAAAAAAAAAAAAAAAAAAAAAAAAAAAAAAAAAAAAAAAAAAAAATCAAAAAGTACGACACTTACAGAAAACAAATTACATATTTGGGAATCAGCGTATAAAGCTTATTATATGTGAAGTCGTTTCGTCCCCCCCTTGTCCCATCGGCCTCTAGCCCCCTAAAATTGAAGTTCAAGAAACATATTTCCCATTAGGGCTCGAAGCCAATGCGTGCAGATAGAGGGGGGACGAGTCCCCCCCAGTTCGTCCAACCTAGACGGCCGAAGAGGACCCCGACTCCTCTGTATTCTAGACGGTCTACCCTAGGTATTCCTTAGTTTTATTATCATAAAACGACTTTGCATTATATTATAGCTTTATACGCTGATTTCCAATATGTAATTGGTTTTTTCTGTAAGTGTCGTACCTTTCGAGATTTTTTTTTACATTCTGGTAATATGCTTTAGGACGCTGATTCAAATATGTAATTGTTTTCCTGGTAAGTGGTCATACTTTTCGAGATTAATTTCTCCTGGCTCGTTTTTGATATTTGCCTTTTAACGTTATATATACATATATATATAATATATACTATATATATATATAATAATATATATAATATATATATATATATGTATAAATATAATACTATATAATATATATATATAATATATATTATAATATATATATATATATATTATAATATTATATATATATAATATAATATATATACTATATATACAGAGATGGGCATCGTACATGGAAATTGAGTTAGCTTACCGTTACTCGTACTTGAGACAAAAGGGTAGCGTCTATCGCTACCATCTTACATTTTAAAATTCTTTGAAGCGTTACCCTTACTCGTTACTTGAGAGAAAAGGGGTAGCATTATCGTGTTACTTTCGGTCAGTTTCGGGCTTAATTAATAGTTTTACAGTTTTGGTACATGATCATTATACATAATTTACTGCTGAAAATTAAATCATTGGATTAATTAACAGGTTTTTAACACTTTTATTTCAAAAAATTGCAATTTACATTACTATCATAGCCGAAATACATAGAAATATACAGAAAGACACATAGAGATCTATTTTAAGGTTCATTATGTAAACTTAGTGAAATAAATGATATACATTTATGGAATTTAGTGATACAAAATTATCCATATTTAAAATTTTTTATAATTTAATTAGTATAATGAAACGTAATTCGATTATCTCAATTGAGCGTCACTTTGAACCCCTAGCTAGTTAACCGATCTTCTTTCAACATTGTTTGATATTATGGGTATGCAAAATATTAAGAGTAGATATTATTAATATTAAAACTGGATAATATAAAATAATAAATATTGCGTTTAATAACTGTATTGGTAAAGTTAGGCTATTACCAATAATAATAAATAGTAAATTATAATGATCTATTTAAACATAGTTAATCACTTAATAAAACATGATAGTTTCTGTAAACCATATTAGAGCATAACTAAACATTAAAAAGAAAGACATAAGGTTTTATTATAGTAACTTAATTATAACCATTACAAATATGAAGAATTGGCCTATAAGAAATGACTTAGCCTTCTCAAACAATTAGTCAGATAGCTTGAGATCTCTTTGTGAGAGTGAATGTGACTCGGCAAAGCTGAAAACCTTTCTATAGGGGCCGATGAACCTAGTTACATAGGTGTAGCTGCAAAAAGACTTTTTTAACACAGGGATACCTATTTAGTGACTCTAGGGATCTGTCGTTATCCGTAAGGAATTTAAGCACTTCTATTTCTAGTTCATCTTTATTTAATGACGCGGGTGATGTAGATGACAAACTCTCGTATTCAAAAAAAGTCATCTGGACTACTACCTCCAGGCAAATCCATTACTTCGTAAGGCTCTTGAGATGTATTTGCTTGAACCTCATTTCTGACAGCCACGATTAGAATTTCCTGATACTTTTTCCTATTTTTCTCGGTATTATATTCGGGTTTATGGCGAGCCATATTGATTTTGGTGGTTAGGATATAGAAATAGGATTGCCAGACCTGCTTGTTGCCAATGCTATGCAAACTAAGAAAACTCCCGAAATCTATTCTATAGAAAACCTAAGCTAATTGCTGTTAAGGAGGACTGAACATGTCAAGTAAGAGACTATTTAAGCAGTTTCTCTCCT
>JABUQX010028519.1:0-25703 GCA_015478945.1 Trachelipus rathkii | reverse complement strand
TAACAGTACTCGTGCGAGATACAGGACCTTTTGTGCTACGAAGGCGTCGTAAAGGTCAGGTGGTACTCGCGGTGATAAGTTCGCCTCGAGCCACTTATGCCGCGCCGGTACTAGTGTAGGATTAGAGATAAAGCACCAACTGCCCGCAAAGATAGAAGGTCAGGTGAACTGAATAGTGCAGAACAGTTTAAGCCTTTTTTGCCGTTGACTGGACCCTGTTCAAAAGCCGGGTGAACCAGAGCCCCCCAGGATATGAGAGCAGTACTCAATAGATGCGGATGAGACCTTTGTATAAGTGGAGTAACTGAGAAGAAGAGAAATTCTCACAGTTCTAAAGAACTTCCAGTGTCTTTGAGGCACCCTAGCACCATTGTGGTTTTCCGGACATTTTTTTGTATTTAAGGCAAGGATGTTTTATTGTCAAAGGAGTGACGAGAGACCGTCGAAAGAGACAGGAAGTTAGAAGGTATTTTGAGTATTTTTTGTTGTAAAGTTGGGTGTTTTAAGAATTGAATTTCACAAGTTATTTCTATCATCAGCGAGAATAAAATCGGAAAGATTAAGACGAGAGGCAATTCCAGAGTAAGTGGGAGTAGAATTGATATGGGTTAAAGAATGAAGGGTCGAGTCTTCGGCATACGAGTGGATTAGAGTTAGATGTGCAGGGTGAGAAATTCATTAATGAAAGGTAGGAATAAGGTAGGAGATAAGACAAACCTGAGGACACCCTTTGACAGAAGAGAAGTCGCCCATCAACAACAGCCGATATTGAGCGATTTGAAAGAAAGCTAGATATAAGTAAGCAAAGAGAAGGAGGAAACCATAAGGAGGGGGAGCTTGGAGAGCAGTGACGCGTGCCATACTCGGTCAATTTTAATAATATAATTCTCCCAAATCTGTTATCAGAGATGGGTCATTATGCAAACAAAAACATAAACTCGGGTTGTTTGACGAACAGAAATAAATTACACGGAATTGTGCGCGGAGAGCGCGTACTGGCAGATCGGAGTGAGTTTCAGATGATCTAAGAAGTGAGTTGGGAAGGGTTTAAGATCTTAGATAGAGATACAAGTGAGAGCTACAGGGGCGATAGTTTAGAAGGATCAGAGCGGTTTCCTTTTTTCGGAACTAGGTGTTGAATGTGAGAGCTTCAACACGGGGAGGGAAGTGCAGTTATTGAGGCATAGGAATTTAGTTGAGCTAGGGGGCGCGTAGAGATTGCCTTTCAGTTTGGAGAGATTAGCAACACAATGATCAGATCGAATAAGAGGAGGGAGGACAGATTTACAGAACGTTGCCTAGAGATTGGAACAGATTGTCAGAGGAGACAAGGGAGGTTAGCGCACTTGTCGTTTGATTGAAAGCCCGCTGTTGCTTCGTCGAAAGAGTATCCTGCCAGACGATTCTGCTGAATGAAAATTAGCGTAGGTGTGGAGACGAGATTTCTTCACAGCTCGATAGGCACTGTCTCGTAGCCTTGACATGGCAGAGAATAAGCACGATCGAACATGGATTATGAGGAAAGAAAGTTTAGTTTTAGAAGAATGAATGAGGAAAGAAAAATATTTTGAGAAAGGAGATGAAGAGAGAATCCATCACGATTCAGCTCCCTCCTTATCTTTTAGATCTTTTATACATCGCCTCGCGATGTATCCTATTTGAAGAGGTAGCATTTTGCTATCATCTGCAAACTTGTGAAACTTATATTTAGGGTCCCTTGCGTCTATAATATTTGTATTACATATGAGGAACGGCCACTTGACCTAAGAATCGTTTTCGGCACAACACATGTCTCTCCATTTCGAGTCAATAATATACTTTTCAATTTTTCTTAGATTTAATTTATTAATTATTATATTATTAATTATTATATTTATATATTATTATTGTTATTGTTATTGTTATGGGTGTTATTTTTTTATATTATTATTATTTATTTGATTATTATATTATTATTTTATTATTGATTATTATTATTATATTATTATTATTATTATTATATATAATTATTTATTATTATTATATATTATATTTTATAAGTATATTATTATTATTATTGAGACTTAACGAATCAAAAAAGTTTGATCGCTTAAATAATTTCGGGAGGTTGAACCCCTGACCCTCCTGTCTACAGCCTTATATAATATATATATTTATATATATATATATATATTAGTTATATTATATTAACTATATTATCTATATATATATATTTAATATATTATATAATATATATATTTAATATATATATATTATATATATATCCAGTATATACATAGTTATATGTATATATATATATATTATATATATATAATTATTATTTATATATTTATATATTATATTATTATATATATATATATATATATATATATAATATATAATTTATATATATTATATATATATAAATATATATTAGTAGAGAGAGAGAGAGAGAGGAGATAAAATTTTAAATAGTTTTTTAAATTAATCGTCATCGTCATCGTCTTCGTCATCGGCAACTTTGCTCTTATGTCGATCGTCATCGTGCATCGGCAAAAATTTTTCATAATCGTCCGATCACTAATCTATGACGTTAGGAAGGCGGGTGGCCGGTGATTCCTCCGTCCGACTTTTGAGGGATGTGCTTCCGCTGCTTGACCCACCTCGTTCAAACTATATTCCTATGCTAATACTGCATTCTCGTGCAGTGTTGTGAATGCGCGATTGTTCCAATATATTCGAAAAATGATGCTGCTTGCTGATCCTTTAACTATCGCCTATAGCTTCACTTGTCATTATTTCTTAAGATCTTTGGAACCTTCTCAACCTCACTTCTTAGATCATTGGAAACTCTCTGTTCCCTTCTATTCTGATTACGTTACGGCTTTCGCGTGCTCGAGGAATTACTGGCGATATACTTTCTATTTAACAGATTTATGGTTTTCCGCCCTTAGACTACGGGAAGAGTGTGTGGTGGCGCATTGAAGTATCCAAAGCATTTTTACGGTTTATGGCCGCGTCACTGCTCTCCATTCCCTCCATTGGGTTTCCTTCTTTCTCTTTGTTATTCTGTCTAGCTTTCTTTCAAATCGCTCCATTGTTGGCTGTTGGTTGATGGGGCGCTTCTGTCTTTTTTTGTCAATAGTGTGTTGTTCACTCAGGTTCTGTTTCTATCTGGATACTTTATCTGCTTTTCATCAATGATCTTTCACTTGACATCTAACTCTATACATCATATGTCGATGACGTTGACTTCATTTTCAACTACTATTCAATTCTGCTCCTCTTATACTTCTAGAATGCCTCTCGTCTTATCTTTCCGATTCTATTCTCGCTGATTGGATAGAATTTCCGGTTGGGTCGTCCCAAGCTTGTGAAATTTAATTCTTAAAAACCCAAACTTTTTTTTTTTAAACAAAATTTTTTTTTTTTTTCTTTCTCTCTTAAGACACTTAACTTTTCTATCTCTTTGCGGACGTTCTCTCGTCCTCCTGTGACAATTTAAAATCCTTGGCTTAACATAACAAAAAAATGTTTTAAACCTCAAATACAGTGGTTGCTAGGGCGGCCTCCAGAAACTGGGAGTTTCTTTTTAGAGTGCGAGATTTTTTTTCCTCTCCCTTTCACATATAAAGGGTTCATCCCGCCTTGTATGATATGACTGCTCATATATGTGTGGGGGGTTTGGGGGCTTGGTTTCATTCGGCTTTGGATAGCGGCGAGTCAAAGGCCAAAGAATTATAACTTGCCCTGTACTTTTCTAGTTCCTTGACCCTTTACTTGCGGCGCGATTTGGTGCTTTATTCCGTTTATAGGTTACTGTACAGGAAGTGTCGAGGGACTTATCACTGGTACACCACTTTAGCGACGGCCCTGTAGCAAGGGTGCTGTTCGCACATGAGTTTGTTGTTGATGTTTAGGTGTTTGGATGTTTAGTAACTCCAGACTTGGTTACGCTGCGGTGCTTCTTTCTTTTCTGCACCTCTGTTTGTGGAATTCTCTTCCATCATCTGTGTTCCTACTCAAATTTAATTTCCTACTTTAACGTAGATGCCTTTATGCTATCTGCGTAATTTGCGTTAGATGGATTTTTGGGCGTTCCACCCCACTCCTTGAATAGGGTTCTGCCCGTGAGCGCAGGTGATAATGGTAAAATAGTAACACATTAAGAGGTTCTAATAAGGAATTTCTTTAGCTAGCTGAAACCCCACAGAATGGCACCTCCGACGGGAACCACTTCTAGATTGCATTAAAATAGCATAACCGAGGACTTGCTCGCTTGACAGAAAAAAAAAGAGATATTGCAGTGTGCGTTGTTTTGTCGGCCCTTCCCCGGGGCCATAGCATTGATGTTTCCCATGTGCTGTGTTTTTGCAAATAACCTACGTGAGATGAGGATCTGAGTATTTGTGTTAGATCTTTGATTAAGTTCATGGCCGAATTGCATTTGACATATCATTCACCTTCAGGAATCACACCAGGAACTCCTCATCGTAAATGAGGACAGTTTTCAAGGAGCAGAAGATATTCTCATAATCTTTGCGTCTTGTTGAAGAGGAGATGAGGTCTACAAAAACATGAGATGCTGCCTACGAGTAATTCCTGGTGGTGTGAAAAATGGGCCAAGGTTTTCTTATTATCAGTGCTTGAAGGCAAATATTATCAGCACCTCCTTCATCGAGAGAGAGTGTATTTATAGTGTAGGTAGGAATGTAACACCCCAAAAGGAACAGTCTCTCGCCAGATCTAGTGAAAGCTTAATGTTGTTGCATCACAATTTGTAATGTTTTGAATTTGAGTATTGTATTGTGATCTTCTTAAGGAGTATTTTTCTATTGTCATGTTTGGAATAGCGTTTTTTTATTAATTTTCCGGCCTGATTAATGAGGTCTCTTCTTTTAATTTTTTTATTCTTCTATATTGTTTCTAGTTAAAGAATCTTCTTGTTAAATTGTTAATCATGTTAAACATAAAGCTTAGTGCTAAACTTTCGTTAATCTTATTGAAAATGGATGGAATATTTTTATATAAACAAACATAAAAAGTTTTATATATATTGCAATTATTATTCTTTAAGGTACTATTTTAATTTAAAAATATAAACTTGGGAACACAATAGAATTAAATGCTAAGTATTGTTTTGTTACCGGGATGCAATCTTGAGTTGCTGCAGTGGCAAATGTTCTATCTTATTACTGTGTATTTTTTATTATTAAGTATCGTGACGTCATCGGTATGGGCACCTAAAAAAATAGAGTATCGGTAGTCGGGCCTCTTTTCTTGGTATCCGGTAATCCTAAATATAATATATATATATATATATATATATACTTTATATATATATATATATATATATATATATATATATATATATATATATATATATATTTATAATTATATATATTTATATTATACTATATTAACATTATAGTATATATATTATATTTTTTTTTTTTTATATTATTATATTATATTAATATAATATATATATTTTAATATATATATTATATCTATATATTATAATACAGACGTCTGAACGACTCGTTAGCAAAGTATATTATGACTTTATGCTATATATAAGCGTGCGTAACTCATCATGACGCATATATATAGATCCTATTATTTAATACTTATACTCTATATATATGCAGTATATCTAATATATATTATATTATATACTATTATATTATTTATATATTATATATAATATATATTATATATTATATATTATATATTATATATATATGCTGTATATATATATATATTATATATAATATAATATTATATATTATTATTATATATATATATATATTATTACTATATATATCCTATTATATTATATATATATATATATTATTTATTATTTTACTATTATCAGTGTGGGCGAATCCGATCCGGGATTCGTATTCGAATCGGAATTCGAGCCCTCGAATGCGGTTTCGGCATTCGGATCTCGAATCCGATTGGTGCTGATCGCGGATTCGGAATTCGGATCGGCTTCAACACACGGGATTCGGATTCGGATTCGAACCATTTCGTGCTGGACTTGGATTCGGATTCAGGATCGAGGGCATTTTACACATACGGATTTGGATTCAGAGCTCGATTCCGAATCCCGGATTCGGATCCGAGTCTATTTCTTGTTTCTACAGGATGTTTCAAAAAAATCATTCAAAAATAATTAAAAAAAACGAAAACTTAGAATAATTGGATCACTATTTAGGAGCCAACAAGGAGTGCTTGTAGGCAGGAGCCAATCAAGATGGCATATTTCTTATTATTCTTGGCCCAATCATGGGCCATAGAAGAAATAAATTACTCCTGAAACAATTGAAACAAAACTAATAATTATATAGAGAATATGTTAATAATGACAGGGTCCAATATTGGGCTCGTTCTACGCGCCCCAATTTTCACCCACCTAAAAATGGACAGTAAATTTCGGACTTTATCAGCCGATTTTGAACCTATAAACACCAAACTGTAGAATTTTTTGCCCTCTAAAACTTTGTTTTTTTTCGGTGTTTTTCTGCTGTTCTGTAGCGTATTACTGTTCAGAATATTCAATTTTTTTCAAAACATGTTTTTGACATTTTTCGAAATCAACTTCCAGAATTTTTTTTTTCGATAATGACTTCAAACTTGAGGTATTGCATATGGAGACCATTAGCTGCCAAAGAATCACGAAGTCCTTTTTTGGATTTTTGAGCGAGTTTTGTGGCTCAGCGTTGTCAATTTTTTAAACCACTTTTTTTTTGGAATTTTAAATTTTGATTGAGATTAATTTTTTTCTGTTTGGGCGAAGTGGAGGAAATTTTTAGGGCATATATTATCGAGAGGATGACATTTTTTACTTAAATTTAATTTCTTGGTTTAGCAGTAGTTTTGGATTTGTCTTGGAACAATTTTCAAAAAAATTATTTGTGGGAATTTTTAAAAAATTTCTTTTGAGTATACAAAAAATTATCTAGTAAAAAAGGCGTATCCGTTTATACAAGCCCTAAAAATTGATGTTGATCGGATGGTTAGAAATTAATATATTAATTTTTCAACTTTTCGAAAATTCAAACGTTTGAAAAAGTGAAATATGAGATTTTTTCTTTCTACCTGTACGATCAACATCAAATTTCAGGGCTTGGTTAGTTCGGCGAAGACGCACTTTAGATAATAATCTCTCTCGCGTGTGCTCAGATTTTTTTTAAAATATGCAATTAATATATTTGTTGAATATATTTATAATGAATCCAAGACCAAATCCAAAACTAATACATATACAAAAATTATCTAAGTGAAAAATGTGATCCGAAATATAAATAGGCTCTGAAAATTTTCATCACTTCGCCAGATTTTTAAAAAAAAAAATAGTATCGCAATTTTTTATCATTTTAATCCCAAAGAGGATGAGTTTTTAAATTTGGCCAACTGATGGCACAACTCAAAAATCCAAACAGTGGTTCACTTCTGAGAACTTTTGTAGATAACTGGACCCATATGCATATTTCAAGTTTGAAGTCATTTCGATTTTAAATATTCTGGGAGTTGATACTAAAAATGTCAAGAGGAAAATGTCCAAAAAACATGGGTTTTGGAAAAAAGTTGGAAAGGTTCGGCTGAAAGAACAAGTTCATGTTAGACACAGAAAAACACAGAAAACGAAACGTAATATTTGAGGGTTTCAAAATCAATCTTTCTTTCGATGTCGAATGGTAAATAGAGATAATGAGCGGTTGATTTCCTCTTTACAGAGGTTTTAGTATAAATTCCAAATATTTTTATGTCTGAATTTTTTACTTTAAATGTGAAAATTGGGCACTGAAAATAAATAGTTGCACCTCCCCCTTTTGTCATGAACAATTTAATTTTATATTATTTTAATAACTAGTGATATTTTAATAGCAGGTTTTATATGATGAATTGTATAGATTAGTATATTTGTGCATGTATATATTTGTTTAATTATTCTTTTTAATCATTCTATATAATTAAGGAAAGCGGACTATAAAGAATTTAAAAGTTCTTATTATACATGTTTAAAGTTATAGATAATTATTTGCATTTTTTAATCATACCACTCTTCACACAAGCCACCACACACCACTTCACTTAAGTTTGTGGTTATAAAATATCAACGAATGAAATTAATGACTCCAAAATGGAATAAAGATCGCTATTTATTTATATAATGCATAAACTCACTTCTATATGACTTACTATTATGGTAAGAAAGTCATAATTTATTTAATTATTATTATATATTATATAGTAAGTATTATATGCTCAGCAGTATCTTTTTACTCGTAGTGAGAATATGAAAGACCATATTATATATCTTATATATATTACTTCCTTCTATTTCTTTGAGCTTGATATTATATTAATGGGGCCGAGTCGCTAAAGATTCCAAGCTAGCTTGGTGGCGCAGTCTCTTCTAATTACTCTACATGTAATACTAAATGATTTAATTGAACGTCATTATATATTCAGTGGTATTATAAATTAATAGCGGAATATATTTCATTCCTCTCCATAATCTCTTTTAGATTAAATGGTTTTTATTATAATACAGGCATATATGCTGATTAAGTAATATATTTTATTTAATCTTCACTCATTATATCTTTAATTTGAATTATATATTAACTAATCAATGAGCTTAGTTAATATGGTTCATGATATTACTATACCACATAACAGTGTACAATCGCGCGAAACCTTCATTAGCTTACGTCTTTGATACTAGTTACGGTGATTCTCTCTAGTATAAGTGTGGCGTACATGTGGCTGTGTCCGTATCGCGGTAGTGGGGAAATTGTTGCTAAGTGAGCCAGCACACTTCGCAATTAACCGATGTATCCCGCGTATCTCGTCCTCAATTATTTTTTTGAACTATTATTATATTCGACCTCAAATATACACAGGATGCATTGTCGATACCGAAAATTCGGTAACTTGTTATCCGTACTTCCCGACAAGTATTTTTTAGTGGTATTACACAGGTATGAAACTGAATACTAATTTCACGTTTTTTATATATTTTCATAAATAATCTATATATATATATTACCTTTATATTTATTTTAGACTATTTGAAAATATATTTGGTCTAACTGTTTTGTATGGATTATAACTATGGATTATCTATAATTAATATATATATAAAATAAATCGTTTAATAACAGAGTCACTTTCAACGCACGTAATAAGGTAATAGGAATTTTATTTCTATTTAGTTATAATAATAATACTGGTTGAGACATGGAGAAATATGCGGAAACCAAAAAGATAGATCATTTATTATTAGAATACGCTGATGATTTAATTTATACTCCGGATGCGAGAAATTATGTAATTGATATAAAAATATCATAATATAAAAATAAAGTAAATAAAAAATAAACACAAAGGAAAGAAAATAGGAAGAACTTATTTTTCCTGCCTAAATTTATTGATATAATAAAAATTAGTATTTAAAAATATATAAATACTATAATAATAATATAATATAAATAATTATACATATATAAATAAAATAATAAATATCTTAATGAAGAGATGGTTGAGATAGAGAATTTTCATTGAACATTGTGATGGCACGGTTGGAAAGTACCAAATGAATTTTTTCACAACAATCTGAATCTTTTTATCATACTTGATTATTACTCTTTGCTCGGAAATCATGATTTTGCAAACTATATTTATGCTTTCTCATTAAATATTATATTTATGTATTTTTTCACTTAATATTTATTTTTTTATAAATTCAATAAAGAAAATTAAAATTAGAATATAATAATAGTAGCAAGGCCTACTACTCTGTTTCACAAATTCATACACTTTTAAAAAACTCTCAACAAAGATATGTTTTCAAAAATGTTTTCTTTTATATTTCTGGAATATTAAATTATATCATTATTTTACAACATAACATCTTTAGTGTATTCCATTAATTATTGCTAGATCATAGATTACTAAGCCCGAATTTTTAAGATTTTGATCAGATAATGCAGTGATATACAGTTGAAGTCTAATAAATAAATGTAATTAGTAATACGATGTACTAGAAATAAGAAAAAAAAGTTTTCTGTTTTACTTATTATTTTTAATTATTATCGGTTGACTAGGACAGTCGAATCTTTCTATATATAGAAATCCAAAAAAATTAAAAATTTATTTTCTTTCATTTATTAAATCCAAACTTTTGCAAATTTTAAATATATTTTCTAAAAAATACACAGCAAATGCACATACTAATTGAGTTAAATATAATATTTATTTAGAGCCAAGCCTCGTATTTCCCAACCTTTATCCATAAATTGATTATAGGATGATTATTGCAAAAAATTATAAATATATGATGATACATATATATTATCTGTGAGATATTAGAAATAAACAATAGTAAGAGGTTGTGAAGATAAGAGATAACATATTAGTGTTATATTTCCTGACCTTCGCAGAAGAAAGTACATGATTTCTCTGGTCTTCAAATTTTTATAAAAATATATTGAAACAAAAATTAGATTAATTAGACTAATTATTATAATCTCTAAATATCGTATGGACAATAGAAGTTTGAATAGGAAAAGTAAGTTACAGGCTAATTTCCTATGCAAAGTATATTACTCCAATTGAGTAGATGGTATAACATTTAATATTGACATCTTCAACTTATATTATATCCGAAACCGAAATAAAAAATAAGAAAGAAATTACAAATAAATTTTTCGTTTCAAAATATGGTAGATAAAACGTTTCTATTTATTGAAATTAGTGTGAATCAGATAGTATTCAACGCAAATTAGGTATAGACACTATTGTAATACCTGCTCATTACAGTAATATGAGTATAGTTAGTGAATATATATATCCAATCTTAATGAGACTTAGCTATAAAATTCGTCCTTGTATATTTCAATATACGCTCTAAATATGTAATATATGAATTATGTGTAACAAATCTGTGATATAGATTTCGAGTTGCTCTGATTTGACAATATTAAATCGATACAATTATATTACCCTTTATATACACTTAAATGAAGGTAAGAAGCGTAATTTAAAATTCACTGTCATATTGAAGTATTATTCAACTGCCACAACAAAAATCAGTGACGAAAATATTGAAATTCTTAGTAATATAATATTGATAATACATAGAAAGAACACAAAAAACTTGCTTATATATCTTCTCCGAGAGAAAAGAGATGAGGATCTAAGTAAGATGTTACAACTCATGTAATGAAAGGTCATATTGATATTACCAGACAAAATCTAAGAGATTATTTCATGAGTTGAAAAGATTTTATACATCTTTAATATTTTTAAAATATAAAATCCTATGTGGTAATCATTTCGAATGTCTGGAATGCTCCATAAAATGACTAGTGCATTATATCTGGTCACAAGCGATCTGGAGCATACACTTCAATATATTATATTGACGTTTGATATATTTTCAAGCAAGAGTACTAGTTTGTAAGAGGCAACTTAGATTATTATATCTTGTACAATATATCTATATAAATAGAATCAAACTCGTTTTACTAGCAAGATGTTAGAAAATAAATAGCACATATGACTGTCATATATTCATTAATTTCTACGATTTGAGTTATATAGTGAATGTATAACATATCTTTGGAGATAAAGATTCGTATCACTTGGTATACATCAGAAATGATGAGTATTCGGCTTTTCGAAGCAAATATCAGCAAATAATACCTTATGTAATTATCGTTCATAGTAGAGGTAGGAGTACTTCAGAAAATAAATTCAACTATGATTGGAAAAGAATGATTTTGCTCATTCACCAAAATTGCAGTTAATTTATTTAATGAATTCTAAATAATAAATCCACCTATTATTTATGATATTACATCACATATATTATACTTCAGTTGCCAGTCCTTTTCAAAAACGCCCTTCAAACAATCTTAAAGCTAATCTTGTGATGCCTATTAGGTAAATGTAAATTATCTATTTCTAAGCTTTATTTCAATAAAACACAAACTATGATAAATAGTGTGATGTGACATATTCCTTATTTCCTTTTTTATTAAAGATATCTTGCAGAAATAAACTCAATAACAGTGCGAGAGACTGATAGAAAATATAAGAGGTTCATTTAATGCGGTTTTATATGTTGGATATCTTTCTTATGTGTCAGATGATCGTGATTACACTCCTGAAGATTCGTGAATAGAGTATACCTGCTATCACCCTCTTTTTAAAATTAATAATGACAAAAATATGTTAACATATTTGTTTCTCAAAATAAAGCCTTTAATTTGATTTAATCATTATATAAAATGTATCTAGTCGTACTTGATATTGTATATAGTCATCCAATTTGATAATATGAAATTCAAATACAATAATTATATATATTATTACTTAAGGGCCTACAATATTACTACTCTATAACTGTCACATATCAAATATAAAAATAACTTGATTTGTACTCAAATAATTAATATATCTGAATTTTATCAACGACATCGAAATATAGAATAAGCGGTTTATATATAGTTTCACAACAAAAATTACTTATTATTTGCTACATTAATATATATATATTTTTATATAATTTAATTTAATATATACTCAATTTATTTTTTTCAAAGGTGGGAATATACCAATCACCTAATATCATCTCTCTCTAAAGTAAGTTTTATATTAGTTTAATTATGATAAAAAATACATACATATTAACAATATAACTAAATAAATCTTAAATAATATAATTAATAAATATTTATATATTATATCAATTATTATATAATATAATGATTCGTAAAACTCAGGTCACTACGCCGTATAAAACGCAAACAATTAAATATAGAAAAAAATAATTATAGTGACGATTACACCGAGGGCAGCTCGAGATAAGAAGAATATCTATGAGGGTGCGTATCAGAAAATCTGATCATGAGGATGAATAACAGAGGCTTAGATTTTTGTATCTTGAAATGTGGGGTAGGACGCACATAATTAGTGATACAAGATTACTTGAAAGGCAGAAGCAAAATTAATGCTATTAGAGAAATGTGTAGTTTATACTTGTAAATAGTAGAGCTCGATATAAATAAGTATTCTATTTTAAGTTCTTGAGTTTTTAGAATACATGTAGTAACATTAAATAGTTTATAATGATTCAGAAGAAGTTCATAAAATTTTTTAAAGTATTTCAATTCATTAAAGTTCAAATTGTATTAAAAAATTAATGAAATGGAGGTATACATGCTAACAACTTCTTCGATATCTTGGAAAATAACACATTTCTTTAATGTATTGAATGAGATTTTAAAACAAAAATAATTTTTTTCTCGGAAACGTTTATATTCTAACGTGTTAATCTAAAGTGAACAAGTAACTTGTTAGCGCTCGCTGGATTAAGCTATGGTCATTATCGGTACAGTTTCGTTTCCGGAGTCTATAGCAGTTTTCAACTACTTCGTTATGAGTTTAGCTAAGGGTTCGTATCACGTCTCGATCAAAACTGTCCTATTTTTAGCGCATGAATTCTGGTCTGATAGAATATAAATCGTTATGTACAATCAACACAATGAATAGCCAACCGTTGAACGTACGTTGGGCGATCATTGTGATAATGTTTAAATACATATATTTACAGAAATAAATTATTCTAATATTAATCTTAATTGAAAAATATGGATTAACTATAATAATACACCTTAACACAAATATCACATTTTTTATATGATCAAGATCTATCAAATATCTTTCTTAATATAACAAAAAAAAATAAAAATAATATAAAAACAATAATTAAAATAATATATATAGGAATGTAAGATACCAGAAAATAGAGGAAACTAAAAAAGATACCGCTCTAATAACCAGTTAACGATCCTACTATTTTAGGTATAACATGTATTAATATATCAGATACACTATAAATCAGAATACTCGTTATACATAATATAATATTATTTAGATAAAACTAATTCTAAAAAATTGAAAAGAGAATCCTTAAGTGATAGTATATTGTTAGCCAGAAAGAGCGCTTTCTTCTCTCATGTTCTAAAGGACAATATTTCATACAAGCTGCATTACTCCTCTTGAGTACTATAATTTTACAATACTTAGTATATTTTTTATTTAGCAAGATCTTGGTGTGTCTGCCCTTTGATATACTTATATTTATCTTTGAAATAGCCCACCAGAGTATTCCTTTTAGGTGATTTATAATTGTCAAAGGTTAATTATGTAGCTTGTAGTCCTTTAATGTCATTTATCTTTAAAATGAAGATTTAAAATTACTTCTGATCTGGCTAATGTAAATTTTGCCATTACACTATGAACAATAGATATTAAACACAAATCATAAGGTAGAGGTGAGAAGTCAATAGTCACTGTCCGTACTGAATATACTTCCTGCTTGGAATTTGATGTGTGTTAGCTGTTTAGTGGTATAAGGCTGGCAAGAATAAAAATAATTTTTCTCAGAGGAGAAGGAAGTAAGATGAAGATAAAGTATGAATAAATATATATTCCTTGTTCTAAATTACAAATCAAAACATTGAATTTTATCAAATGCTTTTGGAACAGGTATACATCATTCCAAATAGCACTCAATTCAATAAATCTGAACTCTTAAAATTAATATTTGAGATTGCACAAAACAGTTAGTAAATATTCAAATCAAGTTATTGGACGTATTGATGAAGCTAGATCCGCTTCATTCATAGGCACAAATCTCAAAAGGAGATATGAAAACGGGTATTCCTTATTCATTATAACCTAAGTACATTAATATATTTAAATGTTCCCAACTGTTTTTAATTTTAACTACTAAAATACCACAACTAGAAATTACGCTCTACTCTCTGTTTGCACTAGAAAGGAAGAGTATATATAATTTTAATATCTCTTGTCTCGAAAAAACGACATTTTTTCTGGATATAATGAAACGGTTGCGATTCAATAAATTTTTGCATCTCGCGGATGAATAGTATATTCTTCGTTTGTAACTAAGGCGCGCAGCTATAAATTGTTTCGTAGGCCTAGATCTCTAACTCTTTAATATAAGAACTTGATAATAAATATAGTAGAATATATACTCTATTGATATATAGATATTATTAAATTCTGTATATCTTTCACTCTGTTTATAACTTATTATGGTTTATAGTCGGTTCCTTTTTTGGAAGGATTATAAAAGTGAATGAAAGATAAGTAACTCATCACATAGACAAAATTATACAGGGAACAAAAAAAATAAATGAAAAAAAAATAACAAAATCACATAATCTTATACAGAAATGGCTTTTCATTTTAGGCATGAAAAAGCCACATCAGTACTATTGCTTACGTGAATAGTTCTTTGCCACTTAAATGTACGGGCGTGTTACAATATATGTCATGATTAAGATTTAAGGCGGCGCGATTCATTCTCAAATGTGTCTCTACTTTTTTCTCTATTTTTTCTTTTTTTTTTTGATCATAGTACATGGCAAGCTCCTCAGGTATAATGCTATTTTACGTGCAATTACTCTATAAGTAGTGATTAACCGATCAAGGATATTGGTCACATTCACTTGATAGAGCGCGTTTAAAGGCTGTTTAAGTGTATTACTTAATTCAGAGTTCTGTTCTTTCATATTCTAGTTTTTATATTTATTTTTTTACACGTTGTTGTCACGCCGTATCTCACGCTTGAGTTACATGTGTGCAGACTAGTATTCAAGGGATGACTTTCTGAGTGATTTTAGACACTACTTCCTTCGGAGGTCCTATGTATACGACACAAGTTACGCAGATGAGCCAGCGCACGGCATACTTTAAGTGAGGGCAGAATTTAAGATTGCAGTGGCGACACAGTGTGGAAGAGAATATCTATCGAACTTAGGTATCAGGAATAGAAGTAAAGATAGTAAAACGCCTCTGTAACACTCTAAGATTCGTGGAAACTTGTTTCAAATTAATCATCAAATCTAACTTTGATGCATACTCTTAACAATCAAAACTTTAATGTTTAGGTTGACGCAGGATTCCCTCATGTAAATAGTGAGGGGCGATTATCTACAGATAAAAGGTGGTGGCTACGCGAAATTGAATACTATCCCTTAGATGTCTAATGCACGTTTTTCGCTATCAAAAAGTATCTTTATTAAAGAGGAATAATGACATTATCAAACTAATCGTAGCCGCAAAATAATTAAAGGGTTCAATAAAGTGAACTATGAAGGATATACAGGTCGTTAATTAATAGTCTTTTTGGCCTTTGACTTCAGACCTATTCAATAAAGTATACCGGATAATTGAATCAGATGACCTACTGTACTCACCCAATCATAAATATAGATAATAAAGCAGTTTAATCCATCGATAAAGGGCGGTATGACGATTCAATTTTGATTATAAGTGATAGGAGAAGATAACTTGAGAAATGATAAAGAAAATAAGTTCATCGTACATTAATTATTACTAATTTAAGATATTCACAGTTACTATCTCTAACTTAA
The DNA here is from genome assembly GCA_015478945.1 of Trachelipus rathkii. Lineage (NCBI taxonomy): Eukaryota > Metazoa > Arthropoda > Malacostraca > Isopoda > Trachelipodidae > Trachelipus > Trachelipus rathkii. Next base: position 9,237 of record JABUQX010028519.1, on the reverse strand, counting down.
GTAATTAGGTACTACCGTCTCTATATATCTAAGTGCAAACCGGATATATGATTTGAGGTTTTTCTAAACAATTTTTATTTAGTTTTTGTTAAGGCCTAAGGATTAGTGATTCTATTATTATTGTCAAATATAAATGAGATAGAAGTTCGATAGAGTAACAAGTCAAGAGATAGTAAAAAGTTTAGTGTTCTTAGAGAGTGAGAGATTTGAATAGAATGTATGGCTTTTTCAATAGTAAATTAAATTATCACAAGCTTGAGATCGACCTATCACTGAAATTCTTATCAAGCTATATCGCCAACGAGATAGATCTCGAAGCTTATAAGACTGAGTATGTGGGCAATTCTAAGATAGATACATACAAATATGGGAGCAGAGATTTAAGAGTTTGAAGAGTAAGGCGTAAGTTTTCAGAAGATACTTTGTGAGTGGCTAGAGTTAGATAGTTTGCAGGGTGAGAAGATCATGATGGAGAAAGCATAGGTGAATAGAGTGTACAGTTGAGCGGGTAGATTTAAAACGAGAATCCACTCTAGGAGATCAGATCCTAGAGTAGACAAAATTATGAAAGATAGTTTCACGCTATGATAATACAACGGCGAGCACGGGGAGGCGTGAATATGAGAGAAAGGGCTAAAGCGCCATGGTTAGATACACGAGCAAGAGAAAGTAAAACCGGAACTTATAGGATGGGTGTAAACGTGTTGGGTACGTTTAAATCTCTTTTAAAGATGAACGTTCGTGAAATATTCTAAATAACGGGGCAAAAGCCGGTATTGTCAAATGCTTGATGCGAAAGATATGTCAGGCACAAAACAAGCTTCCAGTTGTTTTAAGGTTCACATCAATGGGATTTCACAATGGAAATATCGAATATAATTGTTTATTAAATAAAGGAAAAGCTTATAAATAAAAATCAATCGCCAGAATAAGACTTCGATGCACTTTAGTGCCCTGTACTACAAGGATAACTCTAGCAGAGAAAGGGATTATGCCCGTATGTCAGCATCGCTAGATGGCTTATTTTGGGGTGAGGTATGAAGAGGAATTAAAAGATCTAATAGAACATTCTACCGAGGTACTTGATCTTTATTATTAATATATGTTTGTGCTGATATTATCTGACATTGTTTTTTTTTTTTATTCTTAGTTTTTTTTGCTTTTTTTGTTATTTCCTTTTTCGGATATTTTTTATTTTGTCATATGCAGCGGGGGTTCCATTACACTGAGGGAGAAGTAGTATGGATTATTTGACTTCGGTACTTTAGCAGTAAAATGTAGTTGACGAGGGAGTTCTTATCCATTAAAAAGAGTAAGGGTCAGCTTTGACATAAGTTTACTCAGGAAAATGCACTTCATTATCAAAAATGTTGAGACGTTGTGATTTCCTAACTGGGCCGCAGAAGATGTCACACAGAACAAATTTCTAAACGTTTCAATCTTGATTTAGGAGGACTACCACATAGCTTATCTTAAACTCGATATTCATCAATAGTGACATGGATGACTTTATTTGTTAGGAATTTTTATGGGCATACTCTGTGGAGAAGAGGAAGAGGCATGGTTAGAATCGTCCAGGGTGAATGACATTAGAGGAAAGCAGGCCAAAGAGATGATTGGCTTTTCAGTTGGAGTATAACAACAGAATCCGTCAGAGCGAATAAGGGAGGAAAGGATGATTTACAAAAGTTGTATTAGAGATGTTATGTTGCACAGAGACAGACCGACACGATAATTTATTGTCGCTAGCATTGTATACACTATTAGGAGATTGTCAGACCTGACTTAATTTTCGTAATTTATGATGTAAAAGTCCGCTTTGGCTCGTCGGATTAGGTAGTTTATTTTGGTACATGAAGTATCCCAGTACGGATCTGTCTCACACGATGTTTAGCTCTCTTTTGTAAATATTGGAATTGAACAAGAGCGGCATTACAGCTAGCGACGAAAAAACAAATTTAGACTGGAATGTTTTACCACACGCCGAAGAATCCCGTCTCATAGCATTGATAATTGCACAAGGAACAAGAAATCTGGTGGCACGAAGAACATCAAGAGAATTATCTCTGATATGGTATTGTATAAAGATTTAAGGTCCAGAAGAATGACCTGCTTATCATATTACTTCAATATATCAGTTCAAGCCAGATTATCTGTACTGCTAGATTTCATGAAACATTCTTTTTAAGACGTCAAGAGTCAGTAATGGTATAACACAGAAATAGTAAGAAAAGCAATGCCCCAATGTGGCTCGTGATTTCCTCTCTTATGAGTAGCCAGAAACCGCATAGGGCAGCGTGATGCAGAAGAGTGAGGTTTAGAGAAAGCGTTAAGGCAATGCCATACAAATAAATATCGAATAGAGGTCAGATTATTTACCGGATATTCGAAGCGATTAATGGTGGATCATATATCACTTTTATTGTAATATTAAGTACGAGAATGGGATACATTATATTGGATTGATATACGTAGGTTCACCTGTTGCTCCGTGATTCACGATACTCCGAGGTTGGATACTCGATCGGATGTGTAATGTGTAATGAGATTTATTTGATCAGTTTGATCCAGATTTCGTTGAGAAATATACTAGGAATGATTCGAGATTCACTCCTAACTAATCAGTACGAGAGGAACCAACAATTCAGTTTTGTGTTCTATAGGTGTACCACTATGGGGGGATATAATATAATAAATACCTCATAACTTAATATAATAAGCGAGGTATCCAGTTAATTTATGTGACTAATCGAAGTAAAGATACGTTACACTAAAATATAATCCAAGATCTCGTAGTGATAGTTATGGTACGGTGATCATAAATAATTAGACTCAAAAAAATACTGTTTATTCGTTAATTATAGAAACAGTAGCTAGATAGATCATAAGATATTATATTATGTGGATAAGAAGAAAGATTATTTAATGGACTAATGCGATATACAGAACATCGAAGTTACAGAGTATTCGCTAAGATATCTCTGAGAGTTATACTATATAATTATATTAATAGTATATATATAGTTATTTAAATATATATAGTTTATATAGGGAATATCATGTTTTCTTATATTATACTATAATGTACTCTTTACATTGCGACCTTCAAACAGGAAATTATAAAATAAGTTATAGCTAATAGGAATATATTTAACGAGACAGTTTGTCGTTTTGAATTCTTGGCGCCATTCGGCCGGATAGCTCAGACAAGAGATTAAATTGAAAGAAAAAGGGCTAATCTCAGCCGTAGGGTAAATTCTTATTAGGATATTTGTACAGCATAAAATAACTGTGGAGTGCAAGTCAATATGATGTTGTAAAGTCATAAGTATACTCCGATCTATATTGCAGAAATGGAAATATTCGGAGAGTTCCTTCTTATGGTTTACGTATCATCAAATTCAGATAGCTCAAAAAATGTCAAGAAGAAAAGAAAATCTCAGAGCCTCATACAGAACAAGATTATGATCTTAAAGTATCAAAGGTAGAAATGCTGAGAAAATTTGCATTATGTTACAAAGCATAATGCAAACCTATAAATTTCTTTTATAATAACCAAAAATAATCTTCATCCAAAAAAACGGATAAAAACACATCTTTAAATATCGCACATATGTTGATTTTTAATACAAATTGTATATTTTTAACAAATTATAATGTATTTGATTTTAAATTAATATGAATATCCCAGAGAAATTGTTTAAAACACTCAAAGCATCGACGAGCTCTCACGAAGTTGGGGTGACAAAAATAATATTTTTGTATATATAAATAAATTTAAAGAATTGATTCAACTAAAATAGTTATTATACATCTGTGTCTTTTAGCATTTTTTATTATGGCTGTCCATTAATATCCGAGTTAAAGTCTATTGACTCGTCGTAAATGGACATAAGTCTATGATGAGAAGGCAATTCAGCTAAAAAAATATATCTTGTAAGTTAAAAGGAAATCGAGGTAAAATAAAAATTGTTAAAAATATATCACAAAGTTAAAGTATCTTTCTGGCTCATCAAGCACTCATAATTGTTAACTATGAATTTAGTTAGATTGATTTCTAAAAGTTCTCATAATTTTTTCAGTACCACAAGAGAAGTAAAGTTGGGATTATGGAAGTTGGAGGTATGGCATAATAGTATCGGCCATTTGGTAACCATTGCTCAAAGATACCGCAGCGCACTAACCGATCGTCCGTAAAAACTCTCAAAGATGGTAACTCGAGTGCTCGATAACGCTTAGCGGATTTACCTTTGTTTCCTTCTGGTACTCCCTACATAGTACAATATTTCCATAAATATATATTTCAATTTATTTATTATTTGTCTATAAAGATATTAAGTGCAAATATTTTTAACTCGGTACTTACTATGCTATTATTTCTATATATATATAGTATATTATATGTTTGATTCCCAACTAAGACTTTTTTTGATATATATATTAATAACATATTAATTTAAAGAATATATATACTACTGTTGATACACTTACACAGAGCTGTGGGGGAAAAGTGTATTTCATACGCGTATACAAAGTTGAGTCCATATGAGATAATGAAATATTTCGAAACATTATACTTTCAATGCTTTTGCTCATACTCATGCCCTCGGGTATGGCTCTCTGATTAAATTAACAAATTAGGAAGGTGATTTTTTAGTAATTTTAATATTAATAATTAATGGCGATACATAATAAAATACTTTAATGAATATATTAATATTAATTTATTGTCTATTAATTATATTATCATAGTTATTATATTAAATATATTATATTATTAATTATATATATTAATATTATAATATATATATATATATATTATATATATTTATATATATATTTATATAATTGTATATATAATATATATTATATATATATACTTTATATATATTATATAATATTTATTTATTAATTATATATATTATATATTAATATATATTATTATTATATTATATATATATTATATATATTAATTATTTAGAAACTTTTAAAGTATTGGAGAAAAATGCATATTACTTGTTTATCAAGTTCTAATTATAATGTATGAAAAACGTGGTTTTTACTCTCTTAAATTAGTTTTTATTCTGCTATTCTAGTACATTCTAATATTTATTGTACCGTTCTAGGACTTATCGTAGTAGCCAGTTTAATGTGACTGCCTATTATTCTGCTTTAAGCTGTGCGGATGAGGATAAGGATTGATCATTATTGTTTGTAATTTTTATATTTAATATGTGATTTTGACTTATATTGATTCTTAAATTCACGAATTATTAACATATGAGGTAAATGTACATAATAAGTGTATCTATTTTAAGTTCCTTAAAAGATTTTCTGTAATAGTTCCATTCCAAATAAACATAATATTTTTATGGGCAAAACAACTGAGTTGTTTTTTATTGTCGTGGTTAATACTTGTTTCAGCGCGGATGCGGATAAGGACATGAGATAATGATGACTCTCTCGCACTTTATAAACTTCCCCGATATTTTTGAATGTGGATATTTTTTTTAATGTTTACATATATTTTATTTATTCATATAGGCAATTTATTCACATAAGATCCGAATAATTTAATAAGTTGGATGATTTAAATCAAATGTTCAAAGCAATCGGAGGCCATTCATACCTTTTAAAATAATCAACCAATGTAACAGTATTAATTATAATAATAATGGGAATAATAATAATAATAATAATAATAATAATAATAATAATAATAATAATAATAATAATAATAATAATAATAATAATAATAATAATAATAATAATAATAATAATAATAATAATAATAATAATAATAAATGTAGTACATATGATACAAATGTTAACAAAAGTAATAATTAATATTATATTCCTGCAAAAGCATTTCAATGATTATTATTATTATTATTATTATTATTATTATTATTATTATTATTATTATCATATTCCTAAACCCATAACTGATTTAACATCCAACACATACTTCAACATCTCCTTCTTCACCAACACTAAATCAATCATACTTTTCACTTCGATACCATCTCTACCTACACCAACTCTAGTATACTTATGGATACTCTTGTGTTTAAAGAAAGTATTACTTACACACATACCTCTCTCCTCACAGAAATCAATCACCTTCCTACCATTCTCATTTTCTCCCGCCACCCCAAAACCACCTGTTATACCATCCCTTTTTTGATCACCTATCCAACCATTCAGGTCCCCCAACACTATCAATCTGAAGCTCCTACTCACCCCATCCAAAACATCATTCAGATTATCCCAGAAAATCGTACTCTTTTCAACATTACCCTCAGATGGATCATATGTCGCAACCACACAAATTTTGACCTTTTCAAACTTAAATTTAAACATTAGATATCTCTCTCTCTCTCTCTCTCTCTCTCTCTCTCTCTCTCTCTCTCTCTCTCTCTCTCTCTCTCTCTCTCTTTCTCTCTCTCTCTCTCTCTCTCTCTCTCTCTCTCTCTCTCTCTCTCTCTCTCTCTCTCTCTCTCTCTCTCTCTCTCTCTCTCTCTCTCTCTCTCTCTCTCTCTCTCTCTCTCTCTCTCTCTCTCTCTCTCTCTCTCTCTCTCTCTCTCTCTCTCTCATTCTTCTCTACTCCAGCCCACACACATTTCACCTCACACAACTCGTCTTTACCGTTTCCTTTCATCTTTATTTCAGTCACAGCAAGCAAATCAAATTATTATTATTATTATTATTATTATTATTATTATTATTATTATTATTATTATTATTATTATTATTATTATTATTTGTGTGTGTGTGTGTGTGTGTGTGTGTGTATGTGTGTATTATATAGCAAACACAAAACATTGTTATTACTAAAACATCATTCAGATTATCCCAGAAAATCGTACTCTTTTCAACATTACCCTCAGATGGATCATATGTCGCAACCACACAAATTTTGACCTTTTCAAACTTAAATTTAACCTTTAGACTTCTAGTACTCACACACACAAAATCTACCATAGCTCTCTACCACAACTCACTCATCAGAATTGCAAATCCTTCTATCCCCCTCTCATTCCTTTCCACACCAACACAAACACATTTCACACCACACCACTCATTTTCACCGTTTCCTTTCATCTTTGTTTCAGTCACAGCGAGCAAATCAAATTTGCCCTTTCTAAATACATCCATCACCTCTCTCCTCTTCTCCTCAACATTTATTCCTCTGACATTCCATGTACCCATACGATTCATACAATTTCGCCGAAAGATACATGATCGCTTATGGCGGTCTCGACCATATCAGAGCCTGCAAGAGCATGCCTAGCAAGAGATAAGTGATAGTGGGCAGCTAACAACTTCCACTGTCCCTTTGGTCGCCCAACTTCTACCGACACACGCAGAACTCTCTGCGAGCAATTCTCTCTCCCCCACACACAGGGATATAAGGTAATGTCTGCAAGGTGTTGTCTGGAAGAGGAGTGTGTATATGAACGCAAAAGAAAAAAAAGAAAGGGGAACCATAGGGCATTTGAATGTCATGGGAAATACCCTATACACCATAAGCCCATTGGGAGGTAGTTCTATCGCTTCGAGTGCATACTCCTCTTTATATATATATATATATATATATATATATATATATATATATATATATATATATATATACTATATATATATATATATATATATATATATATATATATATATATATATATATATATATATATATATATATATATAATAGAGAGATAGATAGATAGATAGATAGATAGATAGATAGATAGATAGATAGATAGATAGATAGATAGATAGATATATAGATAGATAGATAGATAGATAGATAGATAGATAGATAGATAGATAGATAGATAGATAGATAGAGAGAGAGAGAGCCTAAGTGCTTGAATGAAAAATGAATTTCCATAAAAAAAACAAAATTATCGATCTATAATATATATATATATATATATATATATATATATATATATATATATATATATATATATATATATATATATATATATATATATATATATATATATATATATATATATATATATATATATATATATATATATATAGAGAGAGAGAGAGAGAGAGAGAGAGAGAGAGAGAGAGAGAGAGAGAGAGAGAGAGAGAGAGAGAGAGAGAGAGAGAGAGAGAGAGAGAGAGACCAAAGTGCTTGAACTTTGCAAATGGAATATTTAAAGTTTAATTAATTCTTTAGCTATTGTTGCAAATATTTCTTTACAAGACTTAAAAGTTGACTGGCTGAAGACGTCACAATGACGTGAGCGTCGTTCTTTGTTCCTATTGGCCAACGAGATCAAATAGTTTGCTAGTAAGAAATGCAGTCAAAATTTTGTTCCATAGCCAGCAAAATTTACGCCGATCTATGAGCTTAGTGACCCTACTACTACTACTACTACTACTACTACTACTACTACTACTACTACTACTACTACTACTACTACCAATATTAATAATAATAATAATAATAATAATAATAATAATAATAATAATAATAATAATAATAATAATAATAATAATAATAATAATAATAATAATAATAATAATAATAATAATAATAATAATAATAATAATAATAATAATAATAATAATAATAATAATAATAATAACGAAAAATGATTTGAGGTGGTGATGGAAGCGTACTGTCACCTTTACTGTTCATAGCTTACATTGATAAAGTCATCGACGAGGTCAAGGGGAAGGTGGAGATATGGAAGGAGATATCACGGCATATGCAGATGATCTGGCGTTGTTGAGTGAAGTAGAGAAGGAATGGAGAGAATTACGAGATATTTCGCGGAAAAACTTGGAGAAAAGGACTACAAATAAACATTGAGAAAACAGAAGTGATGATGGCGAACAGAGAGCGGGAATAGGGCAGGGAGATCGTGGTGTAAGGAGAGAGTTTGAGAAACGCGAAAGAATTTTAAATATATGGATAGATTTATATACAGAGGACGGAGGTTATGATGTAGAAACAGCGCATAGGATAACAAAGCTGGGAAGAGATACAAGGGCTGTGTACCCTTTGGTGAAGGACCAATATATGGGTATGGAGGTCAAAAGAAATATTAATGAAGGAGTGTTAGCACCTATATTGCTATATGGTGCAGCAGGGACATGAAGCACTACTAAGAGACCTGAAAGTAGGATACAGGCATCGGAGATAAAGATCTTAAGAGCAGTGATTGGAAAGACTAAGAAAGATAGGATAAGGAATGAAAGAGTCAGAAGGGT
>JABUQX010028518.1:22500-25000 GCA_015478945.1 Trachelipus rathkii | reverse complement strand
TCCTCTCAATCTACTTTTTCTCCACAAGCATCTTAGTGTGAAACACTTTGGGCCACAACACCTTCCCCTCCCTAATCCTCCTATGTTCTTCCCCCATTCTCCCCTCCGGTGTAACCTCTTAACCTCTCTCAAATCAGTATTCTTCACATTCCTTTCTCGTGTGGTAGCTTTAAATTAATTTTCCACATTTCCATCCTATTCCCTTTCCCTTTATACAAACATCCATCCTCCCAATCCTGTGGTACTTTCACACTTTCTCTCCAAACATATGTTATATAAACCTATGCAGCCATTCCATCCACCCCTATACTCCCTTCTGGCCCAACTCTTCCATTTCTCACACCATCCGACCGCGACTTACCCTTTTTTCTTCTATTCACGGGCCCCCTAATTAATTCCTCCTTTGTATTTCATCTCCCCTCCCTCCCCACTTTCATTTAGTCATTCGCTCCACCTCTTGTATATCTTCTCCCCTACCCCTCCCCCTTCATTCAATAGTCCACTAAAATACTCCCCCACCTCTTCCTCACCCTATCCTCTCCTCCTATCCAATCCCCATCTCCTCCCTTAATCCTCTCCCCCAACCCCTCCTTCCTCTTCCTTTTTTTATTAACCTCTTTCCAGAACATCTTACTCCCCGATTCAAAATTTTCCGTCACTTTTCTACACCATTTATTATTTGCATTTCTCTTCGCCCTCTCCACCTCCCTCTTTGCTTCCACTCTAACACTTCTATATTCCTCCCAGCTATCTTCTCCCCTACTTCCCAACCATTTCACATAAGCCTCCTTTTTCCTTTCACACCTCCTTCCCTCCTCACTCACATTCACTCCCTTTCCTTCTGCTTGCACCCACCTTTTTTACTCCACATACCCCTTTCTGCCTCTTCCATACTGCCTCTCTAATCTCTTCCACTCCCCCCCACTCCCCAATTCCCGCCCTCTCACGTTTCCTCCACCTGTCCTCCATTACCTCTCCTACAACTCCTCTTAATACTATCTCTCCAATTTTTCACCTTTACCACTCTCACTCTCCTCTTTTCTGCCCCTTTCCCTCACCGTTCACCTCTCCTCCCCACCCTTATCCTGGCAATCACCAAATAGTAGATCCGATATCCCCCTCCCGCCCTCTAAACACAGTATAATATCTAGTCATACCTTCGAAACACACTCCCATTTATACACACATTAATCGCATAACCCATCTGCACCGTAATCTCACTCTTCCATGTATATACTTATGATTATCATTTTTTTAACCAAAGTTTCCCCCACTATCATTCTTCTTTCGACACATAACTCTATCAGACTTTTCTCCATTATTCATTCTCTCCACTACCCCAAAAGGTCCTATATTCTTAGTACCTCCTCCCTTCCACTCCTGCATTTCAAATTCTCCCAATAGACAAATTTTTTCATTTACCCCAAAACTTTTCCCAACACTCATTCAATTCTCCCCAAATCTTTCTCTCTCTCCATCTCTCTCCCTTTCACTGGTGCATATGCACAAATAAAAAACCCACATTCCCCCCGAGATTTCACTTTTACCCAAATTATTCCTAGAACTCACCTGAAGTTTACACAATCTCAACCTTTCCCACATCTCTTTCCTCATTAAACTATTCCCACCCCCTCCCCTCGCCCTCACTCTCACGCAAACCCCGAACCATATCATTATAATTTTCCGAATCCAACTCCCCTGCTTTCCCTTCAACTTAGCTTTCTAGTTATCACCCTAACACATCACAACCTTATTTTCCTCAAACCATCAAACCCCACTTCCTCCCTCTTCAAATCCTCGTTTACCCCTCTCACATTCATACACCCCACCCTAATTACCACTCTCCTCCCCATCTTTTCCCTACTTCTATATATAACTCAATCAGGCTGTACGCTTTACGGGACCCCCCACCTTAGGTGCTTCCCAACACCTAGGGTTACCACCCCGCTCACCAACCCACAATAACAATAACAAGCTACGTTAAAATAATATAAAAACAATAAAAGGTTAAAACCCACACTATCAGTTAATATCTATTCCCCCACCCTCTTCCTCCTCCCCCCTTCCTCCCTTCCCTCCCCTCCCCCACCTCCCTTTCCTTTTCCTTTTAAATTCCCGTTAAAACTTAATTATCTATTAAAAACCTTTATTTACTTATTATTTATTTAAAATTCTTTAAAAACCCTCTTCAGATTTTAAAAAGGTTAAAATGCATATATAAAAGAATATAAAAATATAAAAGCGTTAAACACTATACTCTATCCAATTACAAATAATATCTATTCCACACCCCCCTTCCTCCCCCTTCCTCTTTATTTCCAACAAAACAAATAACAATAAGAACCAAATAGTAGTAAAACAACAATACAATAATACAATAATAATAATTTTTAATTAATAATATAATAATAATAATAATAATAATAATAATAATAATAATAATAATAATAATAATAAAAAAAATAAAAATAATAATAATAATAATAACAACAATAATAAT
>JABUQX010028517.1:0-27400 GCA_015478945.1 Trachelipus rathkii | reverse complement strand
TATAATGTGTGCTACCTGTTTACTGGCTTAGGGCGTCATAAAGTAGATTATTTTTTAATAAAAATATAAAAAATCAGTTTTTTAAAAAACTTTTTTGAAAATAAAAAAAAAATTTTAGTAAAAACAATGATTTTTCTAAACATTTTTCTTTTCATATAAATAGATAAATTTTTATAAATAAAACGTTTTTTTAAAATAAAATTTAAATCAATAAGTAAAATTTAAAAAAAAACCTTTAAAAAATAATAAAAACCTAAACAAATAAAACAACAAAATTTAAAAAATACAGGAGAAAATAAATAATAAAACTTTAACCAAAATATAAATGTAAGAAGAAACAAAAGAACTAAAAATGTAAAATATAGAAGAAAGAAATGTTTATATTAAATTAATGTGAAAAATTATTTCATTTTTTGTCATTTTTACATTAAAACAGAAAATATATTTTTTTTAAAAATATAAATGTTTTCCAAACAACTATTAACGTTTAGGAAACGGAAACACAAATGACGTAGAAAAACAACCGTTCATGGTGTATCAGTAACTGGTAGCGTGAGGTTGCGCTTAGAAAATGTATTAAAGAAAACCTTCTCTATAACTAATGTGTGAGCATTAACTTCGTAATTTAGTATGTTAGTCGGATTAAGTTAACTTAAGTATTTGTTAGCGTTTTTGATGTATTTACTATTGTTAATGTAAATTAAAAACATTAGATATGCTATAGATATGATGGAAAAGTATGGGTAACATTAAGTTTCACTATTTTAAAGTTGGAACCTTTATTCGACAGTTCTCAATTGAACTTTGTAAGTGTCCTTAGGAAATATTTCCTTATCTAAGGATGTTAAGGTTTGTTGTGATAAATTATTGTTATTTTCTTTTTAATTCAGGTTTGTTAAGTTGGCTTTGTTGGTAAGTTTAAAACTTTGTTCATTGTATTAACTATTTCTTGTTGTAATGACAAGTTGAATAATTTAAAGTCTCTCTGGCGTAAATAGAGTAATTAAACCATGGTTATACTTGCTTGTTAGCATGTGTTACATTTATTACAATATATATATTAAATAGAGATTTGACGTTTTAATTTTAAAAGAAGAAAGAGATTTTGAAAATATAAATGTCAGCCTTCAATTCTGTAGAAAGACGTTATCTATGTGCGGATTCCAATACAAAATTGACGACCGTAACATGTTCTTTGAACAGAATCAGTTTCATGTAAAACAGTTAAGGCTTATTAGGCTTAAGATAGACAAGGTATTAAGAAAGATAGGTAGGTAGCGAGAAAAAGAGAGAAACTGTGTAATTAATAAGCTCTTGTGCTAAGATTTCATATATTGATTAAAGAAAACAATGTTCTTTTTTTTTCAAAACCTTTGTTTTTAAGTTACATTTATGTAAACACTTTTAAAAACTTTGAAATATTAACGTTTGAAAGAATAAATAAAATATTTGAAGTGTTAGAATTTTTAAAAAAGAAACTTTATTAAAAATACATAATAATAAGTAATATGAAAATAATGTTACACGTTAAAAAAGATTCTGTGTACACTAGATTAGAACAAGCCGTAATAGATACAGTTGATTTGCATTTTCTGGACAATTCATTTAAGACTAAAAATATTTCATGTTATCTTTTGAAAGCGTTAGGCATTACTATTGCGTAATCTTTAGTAATACATAAAAAGTCACCAGATTTTAAACTCGGCTTAAATAAATATGTTAAAAGTGTTGAAACAATGATGACTAATGTTTGTTCTGCATATTCTATGTGGTGATTACAATATATATACAAACAAGTTCTTTATTCAAGACCTTTGTTTTTTATGTCATGTTATTACAAAATGATACCAAAATATGATTTAAAGGGCATAGTATCAATAGTATCCTATTGGATTAGGAGGGTTGGGATGGTAGTTTCTCTTACTGCTTTAAACTACTTTTCTGCTTTACTGTTTTTAGGTCAAATAAACCGATTATTCATATTTTGATATTTTATCAAAAACTTATTTTTAAGTTATGTTTATACAAAATATCTATAAAAATATGATATTAGTATGTAAAATAGATAATATGATTGATGGGTGGTTTGCGTATTCGGTGCTTTTACTGCTTTTATTTGCTTTACTGCTTACTGCTTTTCATAGGGTCAATAAACTTTTACACTTCACTGGTTTTGATGCTTTTATTCAAAGAAAGTAATTTCATGTTATGTTCATACAAAATGATAGCCAAAATATGGGCTTAAATCAATAGATCAAGAATGGGTGGGAGGGGTAGGTGGGTGGTTTGACTGTTTTTACTGTTTTACTGCTTTACTTGATTTACTTTGATTTTTACTGCTTTGCTGCTTTACTGATTTAGGGTCTAATAATATTCACTTTACTATATTTTTATTCAAATAACTATTTTAAGAGTTTAAACAAAATAGATTTTTAAGGGGTAACATTAATTCAACGGAAGCATGCAGCCTGGGAGGATCCCCTATCCTCACGGCCGAGCGGTGCGTTTTTACTGCTTTATTGCTTTGCTGTTTTCTCTTTTTTTATTGGTCAATAAACTTTTACACTTTGCTAGGACCTTCCCTTCACAGAACTTTGAACAACACACGTTTATACTACAAAATGATACCCAAAATATGACTTAAAGCCAATAGATCAATAATGGGTAGGAGATCGTGTTCGGACTGTTGTCGTTTTCCTTTACTGCCTTACAGTTTTACAGTTTTTTACTGCTTTAGGAACACATTATACCATTACAGGAGACAATTATAATTATTCAAAGAACAACTTATCACTCAGTATGTTCATACAACACTGATACCAAATCTGACTTATAGCAAATCAGCAATTTCGCATCATGGAACGGAGGGGATGGGAATGGTGGGTGGTTTGCTTTTACTGATTTACGGCTTATTGCGAGATCAAAAAATAAATTTTTTGTTTTACATACCTAAATAAAAACAGAAAAAAAAATTGTAAAAACAAAATGTCTTAAATTTTTTAAAACAAATAAAATAAAAAATAAATAAAAGTTTTAAAGTAATATATATTTTTTAAATGAAGAAATTTAAAAAATAATTAAAATTTAAAAAATAAATAATTTTTAAAATAAATAAAGCTAAAATAAACGAAAAAAAGGTTTAACACAAAATAATTTGTTTAAAATAAATAAAAAATGAATAAAATTAAAAAAATAATTAAAATTTGAAATTAAATAAAAATTAAAAACCAAGTATAGATGTAAAGAAAAACTTATAAAGTAATACAAATAGCAAGCAAAATATACATGTTTCAGATTAGAAAATATATTAGTTGACGTTTCTAAAAAGAAAATGAGATTTGAAAATATAAATGTCAGCCTTCAACTTTTAGATAACTTGTTATCTATGTGCGAAGCAATACAAATGACGACCTTTACATGTTTGAGCGGAATCAGCCAAGTGAACGGCAAGGCTGTAGTAGTTTAAGATAGACAATGTAGTAAGAAAGATAGGTAGGTAGAGAGAGACGTTATAATTAATAAGCTCTTTGTGCTAAGATTCATATATAGTATACAACATATGGTTACGTGTATAATTAATTATTATTAATAGCCGAATGCATTTCATTTTTAAAGGTAAAACCCATTTTACGGGTTAAACTCCTTTTTGCTGTTTGGTCCCATCTCATATAGGGACCTTACCATTTCTGATTCCTCTGGAATCATCTATTGCCTTTCATCTTACATCTTCCTCTTCTATTATGCACTCTGTGCATTTCTCCTCAGCCACGTACTCTGTGCTTTTCGACTGGGAACCCCTTCCCTGTTGGCTGTCAGATACCCATCAGGATTTTTAACCTCTCATATTGAAGTTCTACGTCCTTATAAACATATACATTATTACCAATATTGTTTTATAAAGCCAATGTTTACTAACTTAGCCTTGCACCGGTGCCGGCTCCGGTTCAAGCTCCGGCAATGGCTCCAACACATGAGACTTCTTCTCCTTCGTCCTTACTCCGTCTTCCTCTGTCTTCTGTCACGCACTCTGTGCTTTTCTTCTGGGCATCCCTCCTGGGGGATCCGAGTTCGGCTCCGAATCCGGCTCCATCATTTGATAATATTCTGTTCCGTCTTCGATTCCAATCCCCTATATATTAAAATAAAATAAAAAAATTCGCCTCTAATTCCAACTCTACACAAAACAAAATAATTTCGACTGGTTTCAACCTAATAGTAATTTCGGCTCCGGTTCCGGCTCCGAGCTCCGGCTTCGGCTCAGTGTTCCGGCAATGGCTTATTTGCTCCGACTCTGACTACGACTCTTTCTCCTTCCTCTTTTATACTCTGTGACTTTCGTTTATCTGCAACCATTTCCAAGTTTAGGAGCTTAGCCCCATTCTTTCAAGGGCTTAGCGACACGGACCCTCAGCTCCCGGAAGGCGACGTCACCAACTGTTGGGGTGCCAAGTTTGAGGGGGATACAACATCTCTAAGAAGTACCTCCTCAGAAATCGAACCAGCTGAACTGCGACAGCATAGGGACATAACATTGCCTTCGAAGATGTTACGTCATAAGAGGGAAGGTTACCAAATTGGAAAGGGATACGACGTCTCTAAGAAGTAGCTCCTCAGAGATCGAACCAGCATAACTCACCAACAAGCTTCCGTAACCTCGGATACGCCGAGGTTCTGTCATCACCTTTTTATGGATATAAATAATACCGAGTTTCAAAGAAGTGATATCGAGTTATGGCGCTAGTGAAATTTTTCTCCGTCTTAATATTGCAAAAAAGCTGGACTAGGTCCCACTAGTGTGGACTGAGTCACTAAAGGAATGTCTTGAGAGGGAAAGGAATGTGAGTTTGGCAAACGCGAGCAGAAAGGTGCATATAGGAGTGAATGGCTGAATTTTGTGAGGGGGTATGGTTGCGGGCCTCAACCCAAGGAATGACCCCCACACATGAGGGTTTTCGTCACAGTTTCATGAAGCCCTAGGGTGGTGTTTTTCTGACTTGTGATGAGTTTTCACTTAAGGCGTATGGAGGGATGGTAAAGGTGGGAAGGGGAGACAAATCATTAATGTTTTACACCTAAAACACCTCCAATAATAATAATAATAATAAAATAATAATAATAATAATAATAATAATAATTAATAATAATAGCAAATATATATATATATATATATATATATATATATATATATATAGTTTAATATATATATATATATATATATATATACCTTCTTCTTCATCTACCTTTATCTGAACCAGCATTAAAATACTCTATTATATATATATATATATAATAATAACCAAAATCAATATTGTATATTTACATCATACTCACTTATATACGTATATAATACTCTCTTAGTACTAAATAGATAACGTACGATATATATATAGTTGAGTTCTGTACTAAATCCTACACTTTTTATATGGATATTAATTAAATATGAACGCCTCGAATTGACGAGTTTCTAAAGAGCGCAGACCGCAGTCAAGGAGTTATCGAGATGGAGTCCCACCTTCTTGGCATGCGCTAACGGAGAGAATGTAATTTGACGTTCTGCCGGTGTTCAAATCCTCCTCTATAGGTCGTAGTTGCTGGAAGTATTATTATCTATGGCGCAACAAGCGGCCTTGTTATGCCTATCTCAGCCTTGCTGACTTTTGGCCGGGATGGGGCAAGAATTAAAACATCTGACTGCTGGTTGCTCCTGTAACCCAGTGTTAGCCACACCGCAGTAATATGAACCTCTGATCTGGTTTAGCCCCAGCAGGTAGTTCCAAAGAGTTCATCCTCCTATATATAGTAGTATATTGCTATGGTATAGTTCGTGAGTAATTAAGCCTTATATATATTATATGCCTTTATTAAAGTTTCTATAGTTAATAATTTCCTGTGTTATTCTCCTCACTAACCTATTTAGTTTATATAAAAGGGGGTAGATTAATAAAGTCAACTATATATTAAAAGTTTAATAGTTTTATATATTATATATAATTATTAATATATTATATATATATATTAATAATTATATATATATATATATATTAATTGATAGTAGTTCAAAAACAGTATTTTATAAGTAATATAATCTCCATCATATGTATATATCTTAAAATATAACTAATTAAATCTAGCTACTAGATAAACGTAGAAATATACATTGGTGGATATGCTGTATACGTCTTATAGTATCTCAATAATTTTAGTATTACTAATAGGAAAATGTGAGTAAAAAAAAAAAAAATAAATAATAATATATATATATTAATATATATTACTTCAAAAACTACAATAGCTACTGCGAATAGGAAAACGTGAAAAATTAACAATTTTTATGTAGTGATAAAGCATTTAGGTAATATATAAAATTTTATACATCCAATACCGCAGACACTAATTGCTTCATACAAACACAAATTATAACAATAAGTCAACATAAATATTATTCTGGTAAATCTAATACTCTTTCAACCAAAAATACTTACTCAGTATAGATGATTTAAAAGGCCCTATTTTAAGAGATCCTTTTATCATTCGTTTCATCTTACCTCGTTTCTAAAATTTTACATAATCTAATCAATAAGTTTTTCTACTAATACTCGTTTAAATTAAATAGGACGTTCTTATTAAAATTTAGCTTTTTTATTTTTCTCCACTATAACGATTTATACCTCACACGTGTGAGCTCCTATACCGCCTCCTACCGATGGCAGAGTCGGGGTCTCTCGGCCTTCCGGGGGAACTACGGATAAGGTATATTATATATATAGGACTAATTACTCCTACCCCTCTACTCGAGGTAGTAAGTGAGTGTACTCTCACGTAACCCCCGCTCTTATTGGTATTATTTGAATAATTCTCATTATAGTTATTCAGGGTTCCTTACCTGACCTCATATCCTATATATATCTATATAATTATATATATGTAATCCCTACGGGGTATGGAGAAAACGTATTACCCCCCCCTGTGTTTCCCCGGGTCGGACTCGATAGGCCTAACCTAGTTATGTGCTCTCTAACGATTAATAATATAAGACATTATTTTCCTATATATGTAATAAATTATTATTATACCAGGAGTACCAAAAATTAGATTATTATTCTCTCCTATTTTACGATCTAATTTTTCGGGGTAATTTTTTTATAGAATGAATAGGTATATATATAGTGATATTTTTTTTTTATACATTTATCCGTCATATACTATTTATTATGTACTAGCATTTTATCCATCCTAATGTATAATATTCACAGTTTTACTTTATGTAGCATAAAGTTTTTAATGAATTTAATTTATACTACACTATGACGGATTAATCAACTACTATATCTTCTCGTTTCCTGGCGCTTTGCAGCGGCTATTATAGGTAGTTATAAGTGGTAGTGGTTATTATATCGTTAACAGCCTCCTCTATTACATACTACAACCTCCCCTCATCTCGCCTATACTCTAACCCACCTCCTCCACCTCTCACTCTATCTCTCGCCTAAACACCCTACCTACCCTCTTATCCTTCACCTTTCTCATCCTCCCTCCCTCTATCCTACATATTCTAATACTTATATTTTAAATGCCAAATACTCCATCCATCCACCTTATTCTTGGTCTCCCCCTTCCATCTTACCTTTATACCTATTAATACTCCCCTCCTCTCGCTCTATTACCCTCACACACTCACTCATATAAACCTCACATCTCTCTCTATATGGTTATCTCTACATTCTCACTCTATAACGTATATATAATGCCCTATTACTCTCCATTTAATATACTTTAAAACATTCCTATTCTCCGTACTTTCTTTACCACCCAATACTAATTCCTACCAATACACAGCTCTCCTTTCACACACTACCTATTCCTTAAATATCCTTCATCCCTTTACTGCTATAACCCCATACAAACCTCATAGTCATTCTCAACCTCCTTCATTACTCAAATACTGTCACTTATCTTTCCTGGGGTAACCTAGGCACAACCCCCACGTGATTATATACACACTCACTAATATACAATTCGCCACCGCTAGTACACAAATTTTTTCAAAACATAAACTTATATATTATATCTTATAACTTCTGTTGATTAAATCCTACCCCTCATTACATAATTCTCTCAGATCCCTCAAAATGCTTATCTCATTCCTTCTCTACGATAACCTCTCTCATGCTTTCTTATCTCACTACTCTCTTCATTCCCCTCCCCCCTTACCCTATAACTTTTTATCCGAACCATATAACATATGTCAACATTCTCCAACCTCTCCTACTTCTTCCTAATTTACTATACGACTCCCCCCCCCTACTACTTAGAGAGTCAAGCTAAACGCCCGTGCCACACCCACCTCTCTCTTTCCTTCTCTCCTCACTCGCACCATCAAAACTACTATACTTTCTCATACTCTACCTGGATATTTTGAAGCCGGCACCTTCTCTGGCTACCACACGATCGCTCTAAAACTACAAATAATCAAGTCAGCGACCCCCACTCACCATGAGATGCCCCTCACAAAGGCTCCCTATTCTTGATCGTTTCTCCATCTCCAGCCCATACTAGATTAATCTGGCGAGAAGATATTTCGTTTTCGTTCTCAAAAAGCAAGCTTATTCTATCTAGTTCCACATCCCTTTCATCAATTCTAACGTACCCAACTTCATCTATCTCATATTTCATGCGGAGCCCCACGGGTCTCATACTCGCGACAATCTTGAGAAACTGCAAACTACTCATACCATCCTATTTATAATACAAATATTGCCTCAAAATAATTATATATTTAAACCCAACCATAGATACTCACTTCTTTGGCATAAATCATATCCTTTCCCTCTCTCGTCCATATTAGACACATAGACATTGAAATAATCTGTTAATGCCCACCGGCGACCTGAAATATTAGCTTACTCTTCCTCTTCGCTATCGCACACGTTTCGTGAGTGTTCCTCCTTCTGTACAATCCATAGTAGCTCGCTGCACCAGCCTCGCCTTAAACATCTCACTCCTCCCGCCTCCTAACACACCTTCTCACCACCACATTCATACTTGTTCAGATAAATTCATTCTGATATGAATATTTAAAGATGCTCTGTGAGAAAATTGAACTTTTGAGCCACATCACCGTTAATAAAGTTTTATAGCATAAACTTCTATTTGCCTTTACCCCTTTCCTCAACTCTATCCAGATTTTCCTTAAGGCCATTACAAACTTTCACATCTCCTCTCTTCACTCTCTTAATCAACATAATGCTTTCTCTTTTAAAAATCTTATTTCTTAATTTATACACCTATTAAACGTTTTTTCTCCATCTTTAATTCCTTTCTCTGTAGGTATTACTCTGTTTTTCATTCTCACATAGGCTATTTCTTCTAGGTTTCGATTTTTTTAAAGTAAGACCCTTGGTCCCTATCTGATATCCTGCTTCTTTTTCGTTTCAACATTGCCCTCCTATAGAATCTCGGTAATCATCATTTGTTCTCTTATCCCCCAAATAAATTGCGTCATATCGCCCGCTGTCCGATGGTAACTTACAGGATGCAAACCTCGGTCTCTCTACCCATTAACACATGGTTTTGGGACCCTCTCTCTTCACATGGGAGTATTCCATTCCCTCCTAACTTACATACCTTGCATCTCAAATTCTTCCCTACCACACTTAAAAAACATATATATACCTCTATAATTCCACATTCCCATCCTATCCCCTTCCCCTAAACAGGGGCGGAACCAAACAACCACCTCCCAATTCCTGTGGTACCCCCTCACCACTCTCAACATATTATTATATAACCTATTACAGCCATTCCTCCACCCCTATTTACCTCCCTTCTGCAACATTCCATTCTCACACCATCCAGGACCTGCGGACTTCCCTTTTTTTTTCCTTATTCCAAGGCCCTAATAATTTTCTCCATTTGTATTTCATCCTCCTCCTCCCTCCCAGTTCACCTTCACTCCCCATCCTCACCTCTTCCAAATCTTCCTCCCCTCCCCCACCACTTCATTCAATAATCCATTAAAATACTCAACCCCCACTCTCTTCCCTTCCTCACCCTATCCTTTCCTCCTATCCACTCCCCATCTCCTCCCTTAATCCTCTCCCCCAAACCCCTTCCTTTTCTTCTCCTTTTTTTTTATTTACATCTTTTTTCCAGAACATCTGCTCCCCCGATTCAAAAAATTTTCCCATCACTTTTCTACAACCATTCAATCTTTTTGCTCCTTCTCTTCGTCGCTTCTCCACCCGCCCTCTTTGGCTTCCACTCTGGACCCTTCTATATTCCTCCCAGGTTTCCTCTCTCCTACTTCCCAAAACCATTTCACTAAGCCCTCCTTTTCCTTTTCACCACCTCCTCACTCCTCACTCCACCATTCACTCCCTTTCCTTCTGCTTGCCCCCACCCATTTTTACTCCCCATACCCTTCTAGCCTCTTCACATACTGCCTCCTTAAAATCTCATTCACTCCCCCTCCACCTCCCCCAATTTTCCCCACTACTCATTAGTTCATCAGAAACATTTTAAATTGAGAATGGAGCCCGTTCTACCCTCTCACTCACCGCATCCCTATAGTTCCACACTTTAATCAACATACCCCATACCTCTCCCTCAAACTAATCTCATCGGTATATACTAACAGCTCTTGTCATCTTATAGACAAAACGCAATTATTTCTTCCCCTGATATTATTTCGAACATTTCTTCTTCTATCCTCTCTCATGCTGATGAATCCACCATTTATTTCTTTACAGGACTAATCAAAACTACTTTGGATACCACCTCGTATAATATAATATTTCTCCATAATGAAGCAGTAACTCCGACCAATTAATATAGCTGACATCCATCGATCCGGATTATCGCCCCGCTCTGTTTCCCGTCCCTTTTGTGCCTAACATCTACAATTTTACATTACTAATGAGGTGAAAAACGAGATGCGTGCGGCCTCACTGATCTCTCGTGGCCATTTACACACAGACTCAACTCGAACTCCCTAGGAAGATCACGTACTAATTTTTAATAATTCCCGATAATCTTCTCGGCTGCGTACTCGGCTCTCTCTTCCGCGCCATCCACACCAGTTGTATACTTCCTACTCTACATACATATACACGAATAAGTTCCATCATTTATTACCCAACATATCAACCTCTTTATACTTATGGATTTTCACTTTTTTTTTGAACCAAAGAATTCCCCACTATCATTCTTCTTTCAACACACAAAACTCTTCGCTTAACAGAACCTACCCCATCTTACTCGGAGTTTAAACTATTTGTTATTCCTTGTCTAAGGCTCCCTACCCCAAATGGTTCCTAATTATTATAGATAACTCTCTTCCCTCTACCCTCACAATTTTTCTATCTCCAATAGACTATTTCATATTACTATATTCTCCGCAAGTATCGCAACAAATTGTTTTGCTACTCCACAATCTACCCGAAATGCTCTATCAGATATTAATATTTTCTACAAGATCTACATCTCGCATACGCACTTCGTTGCAAATAATCTTTACATCTACATCGCCTACCGCCATAGTGCACTGCCTAAATCTTTCCACAGCTTTCAAACATGTCATTTTTTTCAATGTATTTCGGGGCATATAATAACAGGAGACCCACACCTATTCTCCTTCACTTCTCCTGGTGTTTCCGCTGACAATGTCACTGCTTTACTACCTATCGACAATAATACATTCCATTGTCGACTACTGTATTCCTATCTTCTCTTGGCTGGCACACCCTTATAACCTCCCACTCATACCCACTTACTCTCTTTGCTTCACTTCTGCTCTCAGCATAAAAATTCCCCAGACCCTACTTCAGCCTCGCTTGATCCTCTCATCCTCTCTTAATCCGTTTTCTCACCCATAGGATTAATATATACCCTTGCAGTGATTTTTTTTCTCACAACTGTATAACTGTTATTTCCCTGAAACGTAAATAATTTTGGTAGTCGATCAACTTTCTCCGCACCATATAAAGTCGGAAGAAACTTGCTATTCTAGTACAAGACCAACGTATTTCGCCTCCTAGATTAAATTGGCCTTTAATTTCCACTTGACTCTGCTTCCTGAATTCCTTCCGTCGATGTTGAAATGATGAGCGATTAATAGTTAAGCTTGTAGTATCATACTAGAAAGCTTCTGCTGCGTCATTAACAAGTGAAAAGCGTTCCGATTGCTAATTTTACATCTGTCTAATGCTTCAGATAGACGGAATGTGAAAAAATCTAATGTACCTCTTCTCATTGAAGTATTTGGTTCACTTTCTCTTTGTGTATATCTTTTGTCTGGTTCTGATTTCTCATCTCCACTATAGCCTCTTGATATTGGTGATAGCTGTACAGTGACGTTTCGTTCCATTTTTCGTAGATCCTCTTACATCTCTGTGCCTCCTGTTCTATTCGTTTCCTTTGATTCTCTTCACGCGATATATGTTTTAGATCAAAACCAGTCATGGAATCTGGTCGTCCTTACTTGCGTTGTAATATAAAAATTTAATATCCTTTATTCTTAAGGATATCCAACACATTTTCAGGAGCAACGTCAAATAAATTAACCTATGTGTCCTCAAATGTTGCACGTTTTTTTATTTCCACTTCAGATACTCTTGTTAACATCTTTTGTAAATCTGTCCATTCTTCATAGAGTCGGACATGTGAAAAAATATTCTAATTGATTAATGTAGTTCATTGAAGATATATTTTATGAGTAATTCACTTCTCTTTGATGTTTATCTTTTGTCTGGTTCTGTAATTCTCATCTTCCAACTTATAGCCTTCTTGATTATTGGTGATTAGGTCTGTACTAAAGTTAAGACGTTCGGTTCCATTTTTCGTTAAGATACCCTTAACATTTAACTCTTTGCCTCTCATGTTCTATTCTTCCTTGATCTCTTACAGGCGATCATAATGGTTCATATAAGATCTCAAAAACCATGTCAATGGAATCTTGGTCGTCTCCTTACTGTACGTGTTGTAATATAAAATTTAATTATTACCTTTATTCTTTAAGGGATTATATACTCATATATAACACATTTTTCTAGGTAGCATAATACATCAAATAAAATTAACCTATGTGTGTGTACCATACAAATGTTGTGCATAACCGTTTATTTATTTCCACTTCATAGATATCTTCATTGTTATTACATCTTTTCGTAAAATTCTTAAGTCCATTCAAGTTCATTAAGGAGTGATATAACTATTACCAAGTCGCTATAGTGAAATCTTAATCGTTTATTATTAATATTATGGGTAATAAAATGCGAGCTTCATTTCTCCAAAGAAATTGAGAACTTCTATTGTCGGCAACTAAGGGTTGCACTTCATTTTGAGTAGTTCAAATTTATAAGCTTTACCGTGAATTTAAATTTTAGAGATTAATAACTCTTAAAGGACCTGCCGATCTGGAGGTAATTTCCACAAAAAATTTTGGGTTGTTGATAGTCGTTTCGTCGTATGAGGGTTATATTGTAGTCTTTACGTAAATAGAAGATAGTGCCAATTCATAGTACAATATAAAAAAATAAATAATAATTTATTATGTAAATAATACCATTAAAATATAAACATTTATAATGTTATTTGTAAGTTTAATAATGATAATGAGGGATATGTTTATTAATACATGATTATGAATAAGATTGAATTTATATATTTAATTAAATTTATATTAATTACGTTAATTTTTTTATTTACTTTATAGTAATTTGTTTTAAATGATTATATATTTATAATAAATATAAAGAAACATTCATAATAAATAGAATAATATAAATTACCTACAAAATAATAATAATAATAAATTGAAATAATAAATATAATATAATTTATTTAATATAATTTATAATATAATATTATAAGTTAAATTTAATGTATGCTGCTAATTTTTTTTATTAAAATATTATAAGAATTTAATAATTTTATAATATATATAATAATAATAAATTAAATAAATATATAATAAATTTATAATAATAATAATAAATAGTTAATAACTAATAAATAACATTTCATAATAAAAATACACTAATCATTATAGAAAAATTAATAATAATTAACTATTAATAATACATAATAATAATAATAATAATAATAATAATTAAATAATAAATAATTATCAAATATTAATATATTACATATTATTTTATATTTATTTAATAATAATTATTATTTAATTTAATTATTATTAATTATTATATTATTATTATTATTATTATTATTATTATATATATATATTTTAATTATTATTATTATTATTATTAATTATCATCTAATTTGTTATTTATTTATTATATTTTATTCGATAGAAAATTTTATTATTAGTCTTAACAATTAAAAATAATGATATTTCAACAAAAATAAAGAAATAAATAATAATGATATAAATAATAATTAATATAATATATTAATAATTTAAATTAAATAATTAAAATAATATATAATTAAATAATATAATTAATTAAATAAATTAATAATAATATTAATTATATATTTAAATAATTTTTTATTTATTTATTATTAATAATATATATATTATATTATATTTTTTAATATTAATTATTATTTATTATTTATTATTTATTATTATATATTCACAATAAATTTTTTAAATATTATATCTATTATTTTATTATTATTAGTTATAATATATCTCAATTTTTAATTTAATTATTATATTTATTAAATATTGTAGTAATTAATTATAACCATTTTTATAGTGTATTATTATTATTATTATGTGATTATTATTATGTGAGGATTATTATTATTATATATTGTGTGAGTGTGAGTGTAACATTATTGATTATTCTCTGATTATTACTAATGGACACCTATGCATTTATTTATATATTTTTTTCCATTCTCTATTCCCTTCTTTCATATGATCTTTGATCAACTTTATATAATATACTAATGTGTACACCAAGCTGGCTTGTCCTTATCTCACATCATTCTCACTCTAACATCTGCTCCATTCATCTCTCGACGTCACTCCTCATACCTGTTACTGTTATCGTTGAGATAACTTCTCGAACTATAACAACTGATATGTTTAGCCTAAAGTCAGGGTTTAAAAAAGCAACCCGATCTCAATTCTGAAATCTTCTATAACACTAATATAGTTCTTCTATTCTTAATGAGCACTCATTTTTTGGTTTTATGCCTAATAAATTAATTAGATTTAAATTTTAATCATATATTTAAATTTTTAATTTAATTTCACTTTTATTATTTAAAACTTATTATTTTTAAAAAAAAATGTATATGCGCTCAAAGTAGAGGATTAAGAAACGATAATATAACATTAGTAACGAGTAAATAAATTTAAAATTGAAATACCAAAAAATTTGCTCTTAAATTATACTTCCAGATAGGTAATAAAATTCAACCAGGGCCATATGCACAGGATATGGAACAAGTTTGGAGAGTTCGGGAGGTGTAAGAAAATGTTAACACTTCAAATTTTCCTAATACAATTAAGGGTCACTGCTATTAATATATATATATCTTATATATATTATTATATATATTATATATATAATAATATTATATATTTATTATAATATAATATTTTATATTTTATATATTAATATATTTTAATAATATTATATATATATATATATTTTATTATATTATTAATTATATTTAATCTAATAGTAATTATATAACTTATTTATATTATATACTTATATTATATATAATAATACTTAATATAAATATATTATTATATTATTATATTATATATATATATTATTATATATTATTAATATATATATATTATAATATTATTTATATATATATATATATATATATAATATATATATATATAGTATATATTATATTATTTATAAGTGGTGACTCAGAGTCACCCGTAAAAATTTTCAATATATTAATATTATACTATTGTTATATATATTTTTAAATAATATTATATATATGTTTATATATAAATTACATTAATTTT
Source organism: Trachelipus rathkii (assembly GCA_015478945.1). Classification (NCBI taxonomy): domain Eukaryota; kingdom Metazoa; phylum Arthropoda; class Malacostraca; order Isopoda; family Trachelipodidae; genus Trachelipus; species Trachelipus rathkii. The sequence continues at coordinate 11,427 of JABUQX010028517.1, read as the reverse complement.
TATTTAAGGTAAAGTTATTTCTTTCTTAATACTGTATATATATATTTCGTAAGGTCGGCTCAATAGAGATGCATCCATATAAAGTTGGCCTGTAACATTATTTATTTATATACTTTATTATAGTAATATACGTATAATTAACTCATAAAACCTTAATCCATAAAAACTTTCACTAATTACACATATACACTAATTATGATACGAGTCTCTGTATACTATTGTAATAATTATATATATAGTTAGACTAACTATTCCGGACCACTCCGAATAACTCCATACCATCGATAACATAAACCCACCTAGAACCTTTTTATTAACTGTCGTGCATTGCCTTTTTGACCTTCACCTTTTTTGGCCTTGACCTTTTGGGCCATTTTATTTATATTAGGTTTCCCTTAGCGGCTTTGATTTTTCTTCCTGGCATTGAGAAACATCATCTGCTCATTTACGAGCAGTTTTACCTTTTTCGTGTCGTGGCGAAAGACCCCATAGTTGGGTATAGAAAAGTCTTCGTAGGGACTCGCAGAGTACATCTTTTAGAGTCTCGAACGATATGTACTCTTTGAGAGTAACACCCTATGTTTTGTGGATTCTTGTTCCCACACGCTAAACTCCTTTAAAAAGAGATAGCCGTTTGATTTAGAGTTGTGAGTGTCCGAACCACAGGTGTGCAGTCTCATATATAGTGATGGAGCGCTCAGGCGCTTCTGAGAATGTTTTCTCGGGCAGCCTGCCATACTAACATTTGTGTTTGGTCACTATCTGACAGACGGGTACTCGCGGGTTTATTGGCCGGGGGACCCGGTGGTCCAGCAAAACGTTGTAACGTGTATGGGTGATCCTGTCTTAATACTGTATGACCCCCTCCCACATCGCTAATTTATGTTTATTGCGAGCATGCATGAGCAGTCGTAATCATGCTATTGTGCGTCTCGCCATGCAGTGCGGCGAGATCTCATTCTCTGTACATGTGTAGTTTGCATTCCCTATATAGGGTCAGGAACGATATAAAAGTTGCCTATCGCAGGTCGGGAGAGGTCCGTAGGAACGGGGTTTGTGCAGCTGTTCGGATCGCACAGATATTCAGGATTATTCACATATGTTCGATTGGGTTGATATGATTTCGGCCTATATGCTGGCCTCTCCAAAGCCATAATTTGAACCGTCCTAAGTTAGTCGTTCCACACACATTGGGTCTTGTGTGGTTTTTGCATTGTCATAGCTTATTAGATGAAACAATTATGCACCGTTGTAGGGGGCTATGGCACGATATTAATGCGTTCGAGGATGTCGGTGATATACCTGTATGTGCTGCTGAATGAGTAGCCTCCATCGAGATGTACAACTCCGAATAGGTGCCCCGATAAAGAATGCCTCCCAGGACCATAACCCATTCCACCTCCCATACGGCTTGCACTTGCAAGCACATTGCATTTGCCCTTGGGAACCTTTCCTATCGGTCGTATGTTTATACTGTCTAAGCACGCCTGTTCGAGGCGTACAAAGACACTGCTCAACTCGTTCCGTAAAGACACCCTTGCCCAATACGATTCTGAACGTTTCCAACTGGATGCCGTGGTGTGCGGTGGAACCTATGCGCAGGGCCTTCCCAGGGCATGGGTAATTATGGTGTCCGCACAGGTCGACGACGCACATGTTATATTCATCTCACTCCTGGTGCCGATTTTGAATGTTAATTGTTATCCTCCGCCATGCTTTAGAATACTTCCTTTTGTGTCAGATTGTCGTCTCTTGTTTGTGCGCTTTCTCGTAATGACGCAGGACGTACTCAAATCTAGGTCTCCACGGGTTTGTCGTGGCCCTAGCGCTTACCTTGCGGTCCAGTCTAACTGGTTGATCAGTGGTCAGAGATTTCTCTAGTGTACCGTTTGAACCACCCGTTTTTTTGCAATTCCGGTGTGTGTGCTACACCTAACCGTCGTCCAAGTGTGCCCGGTACCCGTCTCCTTCGGCGTGGAAGTGTTGTTTTATCTGCAGCGCAACTGATCTCTTTGACAGTTATGGACGCACTATTCCTCTTCAATGTTTTATTGGATTCGCTTCGATACTGGAATCGATCTCCTCGCTCAATTATACCCCCAAACATAAACCTGTCCCCACCCTTTCCCCAGGTCTAGTTACTGTTTATGCTTTTCCTACAATTATATACGCACACATTCCGGTGACATAATACCAACTACTTGCAGCGAATTCTGTGCTATCCGTCACAGGCATTTGGTGGTATCATCAGTCCTACAAAAACTTGAATGACTTCTTGCGTCGTCTCTCGTGTTTCCAAAGCGTTGTGGGGTTATCAGTGGGGTTCGGAGCTTCTTCCCGTTCACTGCGAGATGATATTTATCTGTGGTGCGTTTTTCTCTTGACGAGTTAAGTTATATTATTAGAGTAATTACACCACTGTGCTCATCAGTTGCCACTCGTCGACCTATCTTGTGATTGCGCCAATAGGATGTCAGACGTATTATTGCAGACCGGTTCTTCATTGCAGACCGGTTCGCAGATTACTGAAATTACATAGATACTATTATATTAGTTTCTTTATGATTTTACGCCTGCTTTAACCAAAGTTAGTTCTCTGAAATATATATTTTTAAAATGTTAACGGTAATATTAATTTGTTCCTTTAACGATTTTTACAAATTTTTGTTTAGCGAATTAACTTTTTATATACACTTACCCAAAGGGTTGGCTTTGCTGCCCTTAGCTAGTTGCCTCTTGTTTCTATTCAAGATATTCGAATACTTTTACCTCCCCTCCATCTTGGTTTTGAACTAGATAAAGTTCGTTTTATTTCTTACTGCTCTCCGCACACATATATTTTGTTTTTAGATATATCGTCAAGTTGATAGGGTGTTGTATACAGATACATATATTATTCAACGTTTTTCCACTCCTTGTATTTAGGTATTCATTTTGATAATACCCCTGTTTTATTAACGAAAATTTCTTTAAATAACATGATTCACCTTAATAACTCACTGCATATTTGTTGTCATCCAAGTGAATGAAAAACACATCTCTCCGCCAATTCATTGAATATGACGTATGCTGAATTCATCTTTCGAGCTTCTTCTCTTTGTCGTTCCTTCTCTCCTAATTTTTATCATTTACTGTCAATAGTTTTAATATTTTACAACTTATTTCAATAGAGTTATTAACTGTCCAAAAATGAAGAAAACATATCAGAATTTTCTTAAATTTTTTATGTAACCAAAGGTTTGTGTTAGTCATTTAAGAGTATCGAGTTTTCAGCCTTTCCAAGGGCTGACAGTGCATTTATGCCTTTCAGGAAGCCAAAAAGAAAAAGAAACACTAACACATAAACTTTTTTGTGGCAACATCACAAACCATTGAAATTTACAGCAACTGCCGTGTGAACATTGCTTGGCTCGCCTTAAGTATATTTGCATCCAACACTTAATTGTAAAAGAAAGAGAGATCACGATGCAGCCGACAGACTATTTATAATGACAGTAAAACTAAAATCAAATGTTAAAATATACAGAGAGTTTCATTCTCGTTTTTTTACAAAGACAACACACAAAGTACACACTACCACTTTAATTCTATTCACACTAATCATCATAACATCATTATCACTATATTTTACAACTCCAAATTATTACCTCACTAACTAACTATATTATATATATATATATATATTAAATTTTAATTTTATTTCATTCTTCATATATATATATTATTTACTAGATATTTAATAGTATATATATATTATATGATTATACATAATATAAATTATTATATATTATTATAATTCAAGGCTTTGGGTTACATAGTACATAGTAACTATAGTTAACTTTGGACTTGAGATGACTTAAGTACATTTTTTTTCTTGGAGTATATCTTGATTACTTGCAGTTTCTTAAAAACTCATGTACTTGTATTCTGTACTTGCTACTTGCACCTCTTGTATTGAAAATTTGCAAAGTACTTGCAAGTACTATATATTTGCATTCATCAATTATACCGTTCATAATGGTCATAATGAGGTATATAACTTTATGGGATTTTACAGACGGTTTTCTATATTAATGAGAAATTAATTCTAAATTACAATTGTTCCAAATTTGCGAGTATTATAAATATGTCATGGATATAATGAATTATATATATATATTATATATATATATTTCCTATTATTATTATTACTCACTACTAATATAATAAATTTAATATAGTATAATATATAATTTTATTAGCGTGTGTATTTATATATATATTATATAATATATATATAATGTATATATACATAATAATATATATATATTATATATATATTATAACAATATTATATATATATATATTAATATTTATATACTATTAATCTAATATATGAATTATATTATAATATAATATATATATATATTATATATTTATTATAATATATATATATAATTATATTATTCAATATATTATATATATATATATATATATTAATATATATAAAAATTAAATAATAATTATAGTATAAATCAAAAAGTATAATACACCAAATAATTTACCTTATCTATAAGTTTGTGCTAGCACCTTTAAAATAAACCCTTCTCCGTTCTTCCGAGAGAAGCATTATAAATCGGTAATAATAGTTGTGTAAACATACGTTAGCCAGTTATAAAATAAAAATTACTTTAAAAATCAGAGTAAAAGATGAAATGTGAATGAGACTTTTGCAGTACTATCGGAATTATGTTGTCTTTTTTTTCTGGAAATCTAAATTAAAATTTTATCATGTATCCAAGTATGGATTTATTTCTTTTCATCAAATTTATTTGTAAATATGGTTATATGCGAGTTTTATATATATATAGTATATTAGCTCTATTTGACATTATATAATTTATTATAGATACGTGTGATCCTATACTCATAGGTATTCAAGGTATTATATAGATATAGTAGCTAATTGTATAATTATATAATAATATATTATTAGTATTATATTAGTATATTATATATATATTATGAATGTGCAGAATCTTGATGTTGCAATGATTCACCGAAATTCGGAGAGCAGAGAATCAAGAAGCGCATGACGAAATTATGACACGGAGAAGAATAGAAATGGCAAGGACAATTTAAACCTAAGAGAAAGGAGTAAAGAAAACGAAGAACTTAACATGAATGTCATCAGGGAAGTGGCAAAGAAAACTCTTGGAAAAGAATGAGTATAGAGAGTACTATAGGAAGAGACGAATGACACCATGGTGGGAACGAAAGAAAGTGAAAAAGCAATTAAAAAAAAACAGAGAAATGAGGAAGTGGCTGAAAAGAAAAACAGCGGCAGCAAAGAGTAGGATAATAAAATGTACAGGCAAGAATGAGGCAGAGAGAATAAAGAGGAAGGCAAAAAAGAGAGAGAGAGAGAGAATGCCAAGTGAGTTAAATAACGATCAGAGATTGCAAAAAAGACAGGGAAAAAGAACTGAAATTTTAAAAGATGGCGAAAGCGTATTAAGTAAAAAACAAAAAAGACGTAAACTAGAACATTATAAAAGAAGAAACGGAAGAAGGAGTTCTTGTTTGAGACCCGCAAGTAAAGAATTATTGAATGAGAAAACCGGGAATCTATGAAGATCTGCTAAATGTTTTAGTTTCACAATACAAGAGGGAAGAAGAGAAGAAGCTGTCAGATCAGACAAGGAAGGGAGGAAGGAGGAGGATGAAGGAGAAAGAAGAAGGGTGTGAAGATTATGAAGAGGCTATAAAAAAGGATGAAGTAAGGGGTAAAGCTTCCAAGGTGAGAAAATGGAGCGTGTGCTGTGTAGTTGGTGGATGCAGTAGCGCACGACGGAAGCTTTAAAGGGAGAAACATCAGTTTGATGAACAAGTGTTGGAGAGAGGGAAAGTGCCGGAAAGGTGGGGCAAAGCAAGTAATAATACCAGTAAATAAATAAAATCCAGATTTATAGCGAGATGCGCCGAATAGCTGTGCAGTATTTATTAGGGCTATCTCAATGATGGACCATGTGCTGACCAGAAATATACGACAGAATATTTGAGGAGAGTGGTGAGGTTGAGGAGAGAGCAAGGCTAGTCATGCGAGGACTCGCCGGAAGTAACTAGTATATCATAGAAGTGTGGAAGAAGGCGAATACGAACTGCCCTCTTTATTCACACTGAGAATGGTGTCTCGAAGAAGATGCTCGAATTATGCGCGAAGAGTATTCTTTGTATAGCCTTTCTTCGATCTAACAAATAAGCATTCGAATCTCGGTGCCAAGGAAAAAGCTCTGGAAGAGCTATGGAGAGGAATTATGGACGGTGAAGGGTAGATTAAAGAAGGCCTGCGATAGAAAGTATGTGATGAAGAATAATGCAGCTGTAAGGGTTTGAGAACTGAGTGCGAGAAACGATAGATGGTTTTAGAGGAAAACAGGAGTGTGATAATCTTTAGGAAAGTTGTTTTATCGCCCACTTGCTGTTTATATTTATATTTAGACCGTGTTGTGATTAAGTGGAAAAGCGTGAAAGATAAGGACTTGGGATGATTTTGAAGGCGGACATAATGCTATATGCTTGCGCGATCTGGGCGATGTTGCTCGAGCGACGAGAGAGAGGAGGCGTATCAATATGTCGTGGACGTTTTGTTCTGCGGTTTTTTAGGAGTTGGAGGAAGCAGGGATTGAATTGCTAGATGAACATACAGAAAGACGTGGAGATATTAACAGATGAACCGCGAGGAAAAGGAGGGAGGGGATGAGAATGTATGGTGAAGAAGAATGCGGACGGGAAGTGAAGGCGGTAAATACCTAGCTAATCTATCTCGACAAGGATGTATTTTAAATACAGTAAAGCCGGGAGAGAAAGTGGTGGGGATAATGAGATTGGACAGCGTCCAATTGAATAGGAAAACGATATGGGATATGTTACTTAACACTTGAAATGCGGATAATTACACCCCAATTGATTTAGAAACTAAGACAGATACACTCGCACACTCTCAAGACGGGTTATACAAATAATACAAAGATAGCAATTGTCGCCAAACTGCCCAAACTCCTCACAACGCACCTATTTTCATAGGGTGCCCGTGATGTCCCGTCGAAAGATCATACCGCCCGTATCGTATTCTCCTGCATCATGACAAACTGTTCGACCATCATTTTGCATGTGCCCAAAATGCTTCAATGTGCTTTGAACTTCTTAGGTCAAAAATCATCCACGCCTTTTACAGTCCAATGATCTTGGTCCACCTATGTTCATTATTTTAACTAATTTTCAAAGTTGAAGGAAAATCTCCAAGGAGTGAGATTTGGTCCAGTATGATAATGGTGATACCGACCTCTGCCGGTGTGTTAGACTGGAGCCCTTTCTCGGGTTGAGAAGACAAGAGGCTCAAGACTTTTTTCTTCAACCCAGTCATAAAGATACGGTTAAACCCGATCTGCAGGAAAGGTATTGACGTTCGAATTATGTTAAAAAAAAAAATGTTGTACGATCTCGCGAATTGAAAATATTTTTACTGTGATTCTGCAGTCTTGCTTATCATTACCTGGTATACTGCAGGGTGTGAATAGATTTTACAGCCAGATAGCGTTACTTTTCAAACTCACTGTGTGTGTAATAATAGTGAGTCTGCATGTAAATAACAGGAAATTTACCGTATAATTTACTTGGTCGCTCACGAAACAAAATAGAAGTCATAAAAAAATTTTTTAATTTTGCTTCTTCTAATTTATTATGTAAACTTGCTACTTATTATTTCCTATGCAGGTGTTTGGAAGACAAGTAAATGCGCTTCTCTTCTTTCTATATTCTCGCTAATATGATTTCCAAAATTATTCTCAACCAAAACATTCATAGGAGAAATGATTTATCTGATCTCTAGTTCACTTACACTCTCATCGTTATAGACTTGCTACTCCTCATTTGGTTCAGATTTTTTATTCTCTTACTAAAAATAAATCTTACTCGTAAATTCTTCTTCTCCCTCGAATTCCTGGCTACACGTTGTTGCGCTAGTATATCTTATACGAGCTGTTTTCCTATTTGAAGAGTGATAATGGGAGCAGATTGAGATTTTTCGCGTTCGACCATCGCTTCCTTATGCAAATAGATGGATTTCTCTAAACCGTTTTTCCATCCGACTCCGCCCTAAATGGATTCTTTTTATACGGGAAAAAAAAAAACCTTCTGCGATGCCTGTGTTGCCCAATATAGGATATGTGGTCTTTCCCGGTGGACAAGCTTCCTTGTCGTTAAGGAGGGCGGATTTTCTGAGCGTTGCGCCCGCGCCAGTTTTTCACTTAATAAGTTTGAATGAATAGGGGTACCGCGGTCCCAACCTAGTTTGAGTAGGTAAGGCTTGGGCATTGTCTATGTTCATCGACTCATCGTTGTCATGCTCTTCTCACCTAGTCGCTTTTCTGTTTCCCGGTGCCACACACCTGTTCGACGATAACATTTTGTGGTCAATGGGAAGCTTACTCCCCTAGTCTTGTCTCAGAAACATTTTAAATATGAGGTGTGCGCTGCCAAACTATTGAAGCATCACGTCCTTTTTGGATGTGCACTCATATAATTTGTAGTGTCCATAATTTATTGACTCATGCATAGAGATACTCATATTGGCATTCTTCAACAGCTGGTTTTGAGCTGAGCTTCTACAGATTTAATAATTTTGATAATGGGTGTTTCAACCTTTTAGATGTAGCTTGCCCTGGCATCTTCATAAGGTAAAAATCATCCTCTACGCAAATATCACCCGTACTATAAATTAGAGAGGAACAATTCAATTCTAGATTAATAGAGTAATCACTATTACTTGACACTCGAGGATTATTTATTTGGTGACTGAAAATCCTATTACTATACTGCTTGAATATACTTGAATTATGTCTATATGATTCAATAATATCTGTATAGCCTAATTATATCTCACTCTATCATAGATTAATGATGCCAGTTATAGTCTAGTCAATAGCCTTAGTCAAATAAGACAGGTATGATATATTTAATATTTGAAATACAACTCTAGCTAGAGATATATATATATATATAGTATATATTATAAATTGGAAAATAATTTTTTTTTTTTTTTATGGATTACATACTAAGTATTAAGGTTAGAGGCAAATAGGTTGGGTATGAAATAAATATATTTTTTCTAATTGAAAATAAAAAGTTATTCAAGATCATGTAAGTATCCCTAAACCAAAGTTTAATTGGAAATTAATTAATTTATTTCTATTTATTCTATTTACACAAATCTTTTAAGAATGATATTTTTTATTTTAAATAATAAATTTTTGAGGTGATGATGTATAAAAAATTTTATACAATATTTTCTAATAATTTAAGATGAACATATAGTACCGTCATTATAAGGTCATTATAAGGTCTTGAAATCTGACCTATTAATTAGTAGGAATTCATGAACAGTATAAAGTTCTGTTTTTATGGAAGTTGTTGTCAACTGTTTTGGCTTTTGTGGAGTACTAAAACAAATACAGTTGCCAAATTTTGCAGTTGGTGTAAAATATGTCAATAGTTTTAGGAGAATAATCTTCACTCTAATACCTTGACCTATTCAAACTCAAAATTCAACATTAGAATTCTAGTACCCACACAAACAAAATCCCCCATAGCTCTATGACACAGGTCACTGATCAGAATTGCAACTCATCCTTTCCCCTTCACGTCACACCACACTCGTCTTCAACGCTTCCTTTCATGTTTGTTTTAAGTTACAGCTGTATAGGTAAAAATATCAATTATATATCACACTTAAATAATTACATCCATCACCCTCCTCTTTCTTATTTATTTAATTTCTTTAACATCCAATGTTCCCAGACAATATGTTGCAAAATTTGAATCATGTAGAAATTGATTTATATTGTATATATATATATATAAATTTTTTAATTGATATTTATATATATATATATTATATTATCTATAAATATGTTACCTTAATATAATAAATATTTGTATATATATGTACATTAATATATATATATATATATATATATATATTATAATATTATATATATATATATATATATTATATATATAATATTATTAATAATATATATATATATATATATATAATATAATATATATATAATATATATTAATATATATTATAATATTATAATTATATAAATAAAATAATAATAATATGTAATTTTATCGTAAGTTCAATAGTATCTTACCTGTATGTTAAAATATTAATCATTAAATATTATTATCTTTCTATTTTGTAGTTGGGAAAGTACAAGAGTGAATCTCACAGCACTAAATTTTGGGCTATTATCAAAAGTAACAAGAAAACCTCACGATAAGCTTTGGAAAAATGAAAGAAACGTAAAGATGAACAAAGAGAACAAGAGAATACAGATCGAATATTTAAAAGAGAGTGAAATTTTCATGCCAACAACAAAATTTAATGTTAATCTTTCTTTCAGTTATAAATAGTACTTATAAATATGTTACATATAAATTAAATGTCAGGAATAAAATAAACTTATTATGTTAAATGAAATCGATGCTACGTGACAAATCAAATGTTACCAATCACAAGAGTTGACACTACAGTTGAATCGTAAAAATATTCTATGGCAGAAAGAGGATATGCGCAATAAATTGGAGCAGGTCGGAGTAAACTCACACACCACTCTGTGAGACATAATAGAAAGGCACAATACTAACTCGAGATGAAGAAGAGTTAGAGATTTGTATTGACCCAAGACGCAAAAACTCGAGTCCCGGACCAAGCCCCTCACACTAGGAGACCTCTTCCCGAGAAAATGAATTTGACTACCGGCCATGCACGGAGAATTTGACATACCTCGAAGGTTTGGCGGCCACGATTCTATCGCTACGCCCAACATGGATATACCAGCCAGAGAGGAAGCCTCCTGACGGCAACAGGAGAGATGCGAAGATTACTATGTAAGGCAGGATCAAATAGACCCTCCATAGTGTGCGTCAACATGAAAGGAGAAGGTAACGGGCACTCGAACGTGTGGTGCAGCCGGGCTCCTGTTGGTGAATACATTCCCCAATCGAACTGGTATCTTTTACCAGTGAACACCACATGGGAGGGAGTAATCCCAAACAGAACTCTATATGTTATTAGTATAAATAATAATAAAATAATACATAATTAATAATAATAATAATATAATAAATATAATAATAATTAATTAATAATAGGTAGGTCGAATTCCAAATAAAATAAGAATTGAAATAATGAATAATAATAATCTCAATAAAAATCAAAATATTTTATTAGATAATATAAAATTATATAAATCAAAAATCAAAATTATTTTAAAACTCTCTTAAATATAATAGCTTACATGGTTGTGTTTACATATTTACTTAATACCAATAATAATACTAATATAAGTTATAATAACAACTGAAACTGCAATAACG
>JABUQX010028516.1:0-45707 GCA_015478945.1 Trachelipus rathkii | reverse complement strand
TGTGGGAGATACGTGAGGGCAGGAAACCCCGGCGATAGCATTTATATTCAATAGTCCGATTATTACAAGCCTACAAGGCAATATTTCACTGCTCACTTACGTGAGAGTTCACGGGTATATAATTATCAAAATGATATTACATAACATGATTTCACTGAACATTACAAATGTCTGCCCCCACCATGACTGTCTAAAAATTCTAACATGATTTAGGCTCTACGTAAAGATGTGCGCTGCTCAATCCAGTTTTTTAATTAAAATAGCATATAAACTTTATTTTGAAAATCAGGATTAACCTTTCGAATACCTTAAATATCGTAGAGAAAAAATATTTTCAGATTGTATACCAGAGAATCGGTCAAAGAATCGGAATTTTGATTCCGATTCCTAGGAAAAATAGCTGATTCCTCCGATTCCGATGCTGACATCGTCCCATCACTAGTATTAACATTTTTACTTTTTTTATGTATTTAAATGTTTGTTTATCTAACGGATATAACCAAATATGCTTGTGTTTAAATGCACCTATTTATTTTCTGCATATATATATAACATTGTCAGGGCTTTTATGTATTCAAAGATATTTGTATATATGTTTAGATCTTCGGATGTAAATCCAGTTATGCTCGTATTGAATTTCTCTCTATTATTATATTTCTGTATACTAATTTTACCTTCAATGTTTGTATGTCTACTTATTTCTTCGGACATAATTAGATATGCTTTAATTTGAAAGTATTTTATGTATTATTTTACTTATTCTTTTACCTCATCGACATAAGCTTTATATAGATATATACGCACAAATATGTATACATTTGAATGAAGTTTAATTTTTATTTAGTATAATTATTATAACATACTTAATCACTCCGTGTTTAGCGCAGGAAGCAATGTAGCACTCCATTATAAATCTTTGTAAAAATTTTAATTTAGCTTGCACTATGCTAAGATTTTGAGCAAAGTAGCATAAGTCGAAAATGAAATGACATATAAACCCGTCCCCTCCTGTTGATATACTCTTCAGTCAGATACAGCGTCAGAATAAAATTATTAAGAATCTGAAGAAATAAATTCACAAATCCTCCCGGCAAGAGAGATAAATTTCAAGGAAAGGGCTGCGACCTGAATTCCTGATCAAATTTTCGCTTCAACGAAGATTCAGAGTGCAATTGTGGAAAACGTGCGCCGGAAAAGGCTAGACTACCACCTGCCTACAAAGCAGAGAGTATCTTCAACAGAAGGACTTTTGTTAATTTACTTTCATTGAATATCTTTAGATATGTTGAATAAAACATCACTTCAGTTATAATTATTAAATTACCATCCTCTTATATAGGGTGTTTCCTCTCAAAGAAGTCTAAAGAGACAGTTAGTTTTACTCATATATATATATATATATAATATATATATATATATATATATATATATATATAGTATAGCAAGATATAAATCGATATAAATTTGTACATTTATATATATATATATATATATGGTATATATATATATATATATATATATATGCGTAGCTTTTTTGTTCTTTTTACACGTCTTCAAATGTAAATATAAGATTCACAGGTGTTGAAATTATTATTATTATTATTAATATTATTATTATTATTATTATTATTATTATTTTTGTCAAATTTAATTGACGTTCTCTTTGTTTTTGTAAGTAATAAAAATTTGTAATGGACTAAAGTAAAGAATTAAACGTTGTAGTAATAGATAATATAACAATCAAACCCTGTGAAGAAATTGTGTGAAAAAGTTTACCAATAGCATAATGCGTTAGTAATTAAATTTCTGCTCATATCTCCATTGCTCTATATCATAGAGTCATAATTGACGTCTAAACATTCTATAGCAGCGTTTCTCAACGGCTGGTCCAGGGACTGGCACCGGTCCACGATAGAAATTTGACTGGTCTATAGGTCCGCCTATTCGTTTAGCTTTAACAAAATTGCAACCAAACATTGGTGTAATTGTTGAAGGGGTTAGAAGCCATTAAAGTTAAGTATGTTTATTTTCTCTTTATTACAAACCTACTTTTTATTACAATATATGACATTAATGTATTACATTAAAAAATAAAACGCAATTTATGTTCTTACAATATAAAATTTTGTACTTTCTGTATCTCAGGAACACGAAGATTTCTTAAATATTTAATTGGTCCGCGATTAACAAAAGGTTAATAAATGATGCTCTACAGTGTTATAAAAGTTCATAAACCTACAAAACCTCTTTTGACTAAAATTGTGGGAGAGTTTTAGTGTCACTAATTTCTGAATCTAAATTTATCAACTATTATCACTGGCTATGAATTAGCATTAGAATCCTCAGCAAAAAAAAGATAAACCAAAATTTCCTATCACCTTAAGGGCATTTTTAAAATCTAAAAAAAAAAAACTCCAAGATTGCTGCAATACAACAAAGATTAAGAAGCGGTTTTGCCGATCGGGTCAAACAAGTGACAACGCTTGCTCTTATCATGAAGAAAAACATTAAACATATTAATACTATATAATAATAATAATAATAATAATAATAATAATAATAATAATAATAATAATAATAATAATAATAATAACACGTAGAGATTTAAGGAGTAAAAATCATAACCCTAAAATTTTATGTGCAGTGCCGTAAGAGTAAGATAGTGCCACTATTATTATTATTATTATTATTATTATTATTATTATTATTATTATTATTATTATTATTATTATTATTATTATTTATGCAAACTTTCATTACCTTTTAAACCAGAGGTCCTTAACCTGTTTTAACCACGACCCAAAATTAACAAGATATCAACTTCCCGACTCATAGGTCTATCTTGAAATTTAAAATGTTAATGTAATTAAATATATATGAGCATAACTATAGCAATTAATATTTGAGAAACTACAGCAACTCATCTTGGAAGTCGGTGGACCCATCGGTTTTACCCTCTCCTCTCTCCCTCCCTCACTCTCTCCCTCCCTCTCTCATTCCTCAATCGAAGCCTAAAAATGAAATCTTATTTGGCCTTTAAACTCTCCTCCAATTTTATATCAGCTTAAAGAGTTCTCTTTTGTTCCTCGTCAGAATTTAATGTTATTCCATCAATGAATTAACAATTAAACAGACATTTCTTCACACATTCCAGGATCTTCTCCATCAGCTACTCTCACTATGTCTTATGAGCCAAGATTTTTCTCTCATTTACTAAAGCTACGTCCCTCCCATTCCTAGTTCTTTCATATTTAATTTTAAAGTTTAAAGTATCTAAAACCTGTATAACGATTTATAAATTTATATCACATCAGCATTGCCAAATCAATTTATTTTTTCTTCTTAATAATAATAATAATAATAATAATAATAATAATAATAATAATAATAATAATAATAATAATAATAATAATAATAATAATAATACACACACACACTAACCTGTCTCTAATATTCTTAATGAATAATTTTTTATTTCCTTCATTAACTAAAGAAAGAAGAGACTCTGTGCTTTTAGACATTTCTTCCAATCCTCGCTGAACATCAACTGGTACTGAGCCCTGTTTATATATATATATATATATATATATATATATATATATATATATATATATATATATATATATATATATATATATATATATATATATATATATATATATATATATATATATATATATATATATATATATCTTTTCTTCTCTTCTTTCTTCTTCTTCCTTACCTCCCAAGACTGGGGTAAGGTGCAATACAAAGCAGAAGAATATGATAAATGTCGAAAAGAAAGCCCAGCCTTACCGCCCCCTTCTGTGTACCATTAATTAGTGAGAACTCGTCACACAGAAAATCCCCACCTAGAGCTTCATGGGACTGCGACGGACTTTTCACTCTGTAATCGTCAATGTAAGGGCGTTCATCCTGGTCTATAGGTGGGCCACAACCATGCCCCCATACAAAACCCCAGCCATCACTCCTATTATGGCCCTTTATTCTCGCCTCCTGCCAAACTCACATTTCCTTCAGACATCTGTTCAACACTCATCCACTATTTCTGTAGTCTTCCCAGCTGGTCGGTTTCCAAACACATTCGCCTCTAGCATTCTTATTTCAAAACTTCCCATCTTCATTATCTATCCTTCCCTACCAATTCAAACCATCTCCCCATACCTGCAGTTCTTCTCTTTATTTACATTTTTATCACACATTTTCTAATACGTTCATTCCCATTTTATCAATTTTCCTCACACTTAACACTCCCTCACACCTAGCATCTGAACACATTGAACTTAGATCTATACCTCTTGCTCCAGACCAGTCTCACTACCATATAACAACACAGGTAACAACATACCCTTCATGTAAGACCCTAGCACTCAAGACTTAGTCCCTGCACACCAACGATTTAATTACTTGTACATCAGCAACCTTCCTGCCATTCACACAACTTCTCCTACTACACTCTGATCATCCGTTCCCTTCTCTCATCCAACATATACCCTAGGAAATATTTTTAATCAGACACTTGTTCCAGTGCTCACTCACAGTCTAACATAACTTCACACTGAGGACTGTCCCCACTCACAACTATATTACTCTTATCAAGATTTACTTTCAAACCCTCTTTTTACACACCCTGCCAAATCTCTCTCAACAATCCTCTCAAACTCTTCTTCAGATTAAGCTACACAGAACTAAACCAAATCATCGGTATATAATAGGTAGGGCACCTCCATTCACTCCATCTCCATTCTCCATCATTCTAACACCATTTCCTGCCATCCCCACCTCTCTCTAATTCTTCTTTTCATAACCCCATCATCCATATACAAATTGAATAACTAAGGAGACATAACACAACCCTGTCTCACTCCACTATTAATCCTAAACCAATCACCCATTGACACCATTTTTTATTCTTGCACACGCTTCACTATCATCATACATGTTGATTCCATTCAGAAGCTACCACCAACACCTTATATCACTAACACCTAGCATAAAGCTTTCCCTAACTATCATATTGCCTGTTGCAATCCATAAAACCTAAATAATTTATTCTTCTTCTCCTCATTTCTCTCTTCAATCATTTGTTTCAATGTAAAGATTTAATCCACACATCCTCTACTCACTCCTAAAATGCACCTTGTCTTCTAAATCAGTCCTTCAGTCACTGGACGCACTCTTTCTGACCAAAATACCAGCATATACCTTCCTACAACACTAATAAACTTATTCTCCTTTCTCCCTTATCTCTTTATAAGGGCACTATTACTGCTCTCCTCCAATCCCTTTGGAACTATACCCTCCATAAACTTCTTTCTTTATTACACAACTTCAAATCAATCAATCACCATCTCGCCTCCTGTTCTTGACTACTTCACCAGTAATTTCATCTATACCTGCAGATACTCATTCTTCAACTTCTCACTCTACTCACTCTCTCACTAATAAACTCTCATCCCCAAATACCTATCTTCTAAACACATCAAACCACATACATATTCATCATCACCTCTTCACATTGTTAATATTGTGCAGATTTTCAAGTGTTCTTTCCCACACTACTCACATCCATTTCATCAGTTACAAAACACCATCCTTATTCATTATTCTAAGCAGGTTCCTCTATTCTCATTCTTAACTTTCAGCCCTTCCAGAAGAGCTTCATTTTCCATTGTAAGTCCCTATATTCATCCTCCTCCTTCCAAAACTGTTCATTTACCACTTGTTTTCTATGTGTATGCACCTTTTAGTATTTCTTTTTCCTCCTTATACTCCAAGCATCTTCTTTTGAAACTTCTACCATTTGCTTTTTATGCCATTCAACCATGCTTCTTTTTTTACCTAACCGCTTTTCATCACCTCTTCATTCCACCATTCACTGTTAACATTCTTACTCCTACTTTAGCACATCCGCTTTTGCACTACCAACAATTGCTTCCCTTCATTGCCCCCAGATTTGTTCGCTTAGTATCAACTTGTTTACATTCAACTGATTTACTAGCGAGCGCTCTTAAGCATACTTATCCTTATTGTCTTGTTCACTCAACTTCACTCTTAATTTTACCCACTTCCCCTTCCGTATCACCTTCCTCCATCCAAGCCCTCATTAACTTAAATTTTCAATAGAACAACATAATGATCCGATAATCCCATTCCAAAACCCCTCACTGATTTAACATCCAACACATACTTCAACATTCCTCTACCAACACAAAATCAATCATATTTTTCACTGATACCATCTCTACCTACACCAAATTTAGTATAATTACTTATAAATTGTGTTTAAAGAAAGTATTACTTACACACATACTTCTCCTCAGATGTCAATCACCTTCCCACCATCTATTTTCTCCCACACCCCAAAACTACCTGTTATACCATCCTATTTTTTGATCACCTATCAAATCATTTAGGCCCAACACCATCAATCTGAAGCTTCTACTCATCCCATCTAAACATCATTCAGATATCCCAAAAAATCGTACTCTCGTTTCTTTCAGATGGACCATACGTCACAACCACACATGCCCTGACCTTTCAAACTTATTAAATTTAACCATTGGGGAATTCTAGGGATCATACACACACAAAGTCTACCATAGCTCTATACCTTAAAAGTCACCATCAAAATTGCAACTCCTTATATTTATTTATATATATATATATATATATATATATATATATATATATAGTATGTTATATATATATATATATATATATATATATATATATATATATATATATATATATATATATATATATATATATATATATATATATATATATATATATATATATATATATATATAAATAATGGACTCAGAGTAAAAATCAAATTGATAGTCAGTATGTACTAACCTTATTTAAACAGTTATTCATCTGAACTACTGACGATAAATGACACAAGCCATGCAATGTTAAAACCATTAGGGATGTAAAACTTCCAAGCGATACTGAATCTTCTTCTTGAGAATTAACTTCCTCTCCTGTAGCTGAAGGATTTCTGCAAAGACTAAGAAGTATCTTAACGACGAACAGGGACATTCTTACATATCCTTGATGCCACTCTGGAGTAGCTTTTGTGTTCAATGGTAATGGAAACTCACGACATATAAATGTTCCAAATAGAACCGATGGAGCTACGTAGAGAGGCGAAAGTTTTGCCTCTGAATGACTCCATTCTAAATCTGTTGGCAGCAATTTCTCTAAAATTGGCTGCATCACAGAATGATCTAGTAATAAAGAGCAGTCTTCTTTCAAAGGCGTACATTTATAAATAATGACTAAAATATCCCCCACTATAGAGGCTAATTCGATAGTTTTGACGAAAGAACAAGTATCACGCATCATTAGCAGTTTTGCTTCATTGATAACGAAACTCAACAAATTGTTTTCAGCAAAAGATTCTTCGATGTTTTCTGAGATGTTGCTTTGTATATTAAGCTCAAATCCTCTCATGAAACACTCCCTGACAGCAGTAACAATTTCCTCCTCTTGTTCGTTGCCCGATGAATTCAATAACATCAAATAAAATTGCTTCAAGGTTTCGTTCACGCCATCGACTTTAAAATGAATGGAGCTATTTAATAAATGATTGACGAGTTGAACTAAAAGCAAGAGACAATCTTTTGAGCAGCTGTTATCACTTTTATTCTCGGAAGACATTCTTGAATATACTTCATGAAATATTGTTTTTAAAATCTTCAATATTTGACATTGGTATTCCAGAGAAAATATAACATCTGAAAAATTATAATGAACTTGAACTTAAAAATCTTTTCACATACAAAAAAATAAACAAATAATCAAACATTGAACCTATAACTATGGAAATCAATTTATAAACTGCGTTGCTATATGTCAAAATATATTGAATCAAAAATACTGCAGATACAAATTATACCAAAAATAAAAACAAATTACATACGTTCTTGTTGCCCATTAGAAAAAACGAAGGTCATCAACTCTTTAAGGCAGTTATATTGAACCTTGACAATAGAGCTTTCAAGGGAACCTTCTGTGAGAGTAATGGCACAAAGGGACTCAAGACATTGAATCAACTGAGAACCTAAATGAGGTGATTTAAGCCACAGATATGCAACTGGATCCGATTCACTTCTCTCCGCCATTTCTACAATTATTCTTTTTAAAGCATAAGGCTTCAAGGTAGGCTGAAAAAAAACAAAATAAAAATATCAATATGCACATTTTATATATATATATATATATATATAAATAAAGGATATGAAGGGGAAAGAGCTGGCTGGCTGGTTAGTTGGCGCCATGGCTGGCTATGCCATGGCTGGGTTACATGGCTGGCTGCTGGCATGCTACATATACTGCTGGCTGGCTACTGGCTGCTGGCTGTTGAGCTGAAGGCAGCCAGTGGCGCGCTGTATTGTTACTGGCAGCTGGCTGGGCTGCCATACAAGGCTGCTGCTGGTGGCTGGCCGGCTGGCCAAGGGGTTGCGCTGGCGCTGGCGCGCTGGCGGCTACGGCTGGCTGCAGCGGGCTGGCTGGCTGGCTGCTGGCTGCTGCTGGCGCTGAAGATACAGCTGGCTATATCGATATAAGGGGGTTCAAAAATACCGCATTATATATGTATATATATATATATATGTTATATAAATATATATATATATATAAATAAGAATATATATATATATATATATATATATATATATATATATATATATATATATATATATATATATATATATATATATATATATATTGAATTACCAGTTACCACTGAACCTCTATATTCCTTTAAAGGGGGGTGGGCCCTTCATTTAGCATAGTAAGTACTTTAGTCAAGGGAAAGTGTGCTTTTGTTTTCCTGACCAAGTGCATAGATATTTAAGGTTGAGGTTGATAGTAACCTTTGCTTCGGTTCAACCTAATCAAGATGTTTTAGTCTAGTCATAGATGGGCATGGCTTAGACTCCTGCATGATAGGCGGACCTTCTGTGCTAGAGGCAGATAGAGAACTTAAATGTTATAATAGGTTGTTCTGTTGTATATGCTGGTTATGTTTTAGTGAGGTGCGGGTATTGAGATTAGTGTATTAATACTCCATGCCGCAAACTGTAATTAATTAATTACAGAAAATCTCTAACAAATGGTAATTTTTTCTATCCATTAAGGAATATATATTAATATATATATGGAGGGTTATTGAGTTAAAGTATATATATATTATGTTATTATTATATTGTTATATATATATATTAAGGTTGGTTATTGCTACATATATATATATATTACAAGGTTATATATATATATATATATATTGGTTATTATTATATATATATTATTATATTATTACACATATACATATTGCTTACATATTAAAGGTAGCATGATATGGCAGCAGCAGCTAATATAAGTATATATATATAGAAAATATGGTGATATATGTATATATATATATTAGTTGTTATATATATATATATTAATGAATATATATAATATATATATATAGGAATTATATATATATATATATATAATCAAAAAAAAATCAAGGGATGTTTTGCAAATTTTAGCCCTAAAAAAGATATACAGAAGGCATTCTATAAATATAAATTTTCAACAAATATGTAAAAAATCATTTTTAAATAAAAAGCATTACAAATGTACATTAATATTTGATGCACAGCCAATTCGATCTAAGATCTGCATCCATCATTTTACCATACTGTCCTCACACTCCAATATTCTAGAATTACCATCAGAGACAAAAATCATGTGACTGACAGAAAAATAAGTAATAATATGGAGTGCAAGATCAAAACTTCGGCACTTTGAGGCAAAACTTTATTTCCATCTAGTTCTTGGACTTCAGCTTTTCTGCTATTTGGGTTATAATAAATATATTAAGAGGTGATTATAATCAGGTTAGAGTCGACAGTAGAAAAAAGCCGAACGTTAACAGGAAACAACTGAGCCATGAAAAACAAAAATTCAATCTTAAATTGAAAGCAAATATTTTGGCCCTTGAAAATGTTCAAGTAGAAAGAAATGGGAGGAAGAAAGAGTGCTTTTTTTAAAATTTTCATAACAGAGATGAAAGAATTAGCATAGCGGTTAACTCTAACACAGGGTTGGAAGAGCACAACATATTAGACACTGCATCTCACTAAGAGCAAAATACAGTGCTTTGCACCAGGATGCTGAAATTATGCCACGCAGTGATGCGATGCGATGCGATGCGCTGCACCAGTATATCATTCAACCCTAGTCTGGAATCAAGGAACTGGAAAGAAAAAGAGAAAAAAACAAGACTGCGTAGAGAGAGATAATCAACATAAACTTAAGCTCTCCTAAAAGGAAGGCCTAAGTGACTACAGAGTTCAGGAGAAGTTTCTCAAGCAAAAGCGATAATATATTGAAGGATGCAACTGCTTGACGGACTAGAGAGATTGGTGAAGGTCTGCGAGAGTTGGAAAATTGAAGTGAAAAGCCATACAATCTGCCTATCAAAAGAGGTAGTAATGTGAATTGAGCTACCCCAAATATGCAAACAAACAACACCCCCTTACTGAGCAAGTGACTGAGGGAGTGAGAGTAATTCTGAAATCACCTAAGAACACTACCAAACCTCATAGATGCTTACTTTGTCAAAGAATCTATGAAATTCTTATAAGAAAAAATATGTGAAAAGGAAAAATCAAGAATATTAAAAAGAGAATAAGATTTAAAATTTGAAATATTGTTGAGTACATAAATGAGGGAAATGATTTTTAAGGAACTAAAATAAAAATGAACGCCTCGTGGCGCAGGAGGTTGAGTCGCCGCCTCTCATACGAGAGGATGCTGGTTCAAATCCTCCGCGTAGCAGTTGGAGTTTTATCTACCTAGGGCAAGAATTAAAACTCGACGCGAACACGTTGGTGCGCTGGTTTGGATAGCCACCTTAAATTCGATTCCTGGGTCCCTGTACCCCCTGCATAGGGGATAAAGCACGTTAAAAGGTAGTTTTAAAATAAAAATATTTCCTCTGTCCTAGCAAGAAATATGAGGAAGATAAGAGTTCAATCGTTTTAAAATCATCCCTCAAGCTTAACTATTTGCGAATACATACCTTTTAATAATATATATATATATAAGTATTAATATATATATATTATATATATATATATATATATAATATATATATAATAATATATATATATATATATATAAATATTATAATAATATATATTTATATAAACATATTTATATATGAATATATTATATATATATATAGATAATTAATATATATATATTATATATATATATATATATAATATATATATAAATATTATATATATATATAAATATAATATTATACATTAATATATATATATATATAATAAAAGATATATATATATATATATAGTATAATATATATTATATATATATATATATATAATATAATAATATATATATATATATATATAATCGTGAAAATTGACTGTCACATTATAAAATCAATGAGGTAAAGGTGGAAATTGTTTTAGATCAGGTGTTAAGTCGTCAGCTTTTAATTAAGTATGTTGAATTCTCTTGACCGATCATTTTGAAGCCACAAAATTAATAATAATAGTATTCATTGTCAAAAATCATTGTATTTTCTCCCTTGTTAGCAGTTCATTATTAAATTATTAGTTAAACAATTTATCAGTGCTGAAATTTACAAATGAATTACGAATTCTGTCAACTTTAGAAAATAGTAAATTTAAACAAAAAGCCAATATTATTTTATAAGTATATATAGTATGTAAGTAATATATATATGATGATATATATATATATATATTAATATTATATTATAAGATATTATAATATATATAAATTTATATATAATTATATGATATATATTAATATATATAATAATATATATATACTATATTATATATATATATATATATTATATATAAATATATATAATAAATATATATATGATATATATAATATTATATGTACTATATATAGGTGTATACCGTATATAAATATTTATATATAAATAGAAATTTTCAATCAATTCTTAATCATATCAACATCCAATAATTCTCTAACTGGTAACTCTTTTATTCTAACTGGGGATACTTATTTCGAATTATAAGTTCAAAACTGGCAATATTCTCTTTATCTTCTTGAAACAAATGTTGTATTGTTTGTCATAAATGTTAGTATTAACATTTAAAATTCAAAGATCACATTTGTCATTAAAAAATTATTTAAGGTTTATTTACTATATAACAGGTTCATCAAGAACTCAATTGCATATATTTTCAAATAGAGTAAAAAGTGTTATATCATATAATTATATATAATAATATATAATATATATATAATATGATATAATTATATATAATATAATATATATATTATATATATTAATAATTATATAATAAATATTATATTATATTATATAATATAATATATAAATATAATAATATATATATTATATATTATATATAATTATATATATATATATAGTATATATATATATTATATAATATATATTATATCTTATTAATATTTATATATATATAATAGAATATATATATATAATTCCAGAGCTGGGGGCGCTATGAAGTTTTTTGGAGTCGCCGCGCCTATGCGCCTACTGCCGGACCTAGTGCGCTTGAGCGCTATGCGCCTAATTTTTGGTCACATCAAGCGCCTAGCGCCTATGCGCCCCTATGCGCCTTTGCGCCTACGACTTTTTCGCCGGCTGGTGGATGTTCGCAAAATTTATTTGCAAAGTAAACTTTATGCATCGAAAAGCATCTTTTATAAGGAAGAAAAACACACTTTATCTAATTTTTGTAATTAAAACAGCGTAAACTAATATCACGTCCTTTCCTCCTCCATGTCCTTCTGATCCATGTTCCCCAGATTCGGCGCGAGCGCTGCAGAATTGGAACGAGCTTCAGAGCCATAGTTGCCAATTTATTTGAAGTTAAGAACTACTGACGCAGTTATATATACTATGTATATATATAATATAATAATAAATATTATATATATATATATAAATATATTATATATATATATAATTATATAATATATAAATTTATATATATATATATAACACTATAGTGTTTACCAACTGGTTTTAGAGAATCAGTTGCCAGGCTTCTTAAGTCTATACTTTAAGGGAAAAAATGCTTTGTTCGTGTTCATAGGCGCGGCTAAAGGGTAAAAAAATGCTGTGCGCCTTTGCTTAGTTCGCCTTTTTTAAAATGTTGCGCCTTTGCGCCCACGAATTGATAGTGCGCCATTGGCGCATAGGGCAACTTGGTGGCGCAACGCCCAGCTCGGATATATATATAATTTATTAAATATAATATATATTATATATATAGTATAATATATATAATATATTATCTATATAATATATATATATTATAATATATATATAATATAAATTGTCAGAGGCCTTAACCAAACAATGATAACAACTAACTAAAAAGGGAAATAGTTACTCTGCCATGAAACGGTACAAATGCTGCGTAAATCACATGCCTGCTCTTCATCTTATTTTAATGTCATCGAGTGCATTAAATATTCCGCTAATAAGTCTCTCTCCCTCCTCCTCTCTCTCTCTCTCTCCTCTCCCTCTCTCTCTCTCTTCATCTCCTCTTAATCTCTCTCTCATGCTCTTGCTCTCTTTCTCTCTCTCTCCCGCTCTCTCTCTTCTCTCTCTCTCTCTCTCTCTCTCTCTCTCTCTCTCTCTCTCTCTCTCTCTCTCTCTCTCTCCCTCTCTCTTCTCTCTTTCTCTCTCTCTCTCTCCTCTCCCCCTCTCTTCTCATCTCTCCTCTCCGTCGCTCTCTCTCTCCTCTCTCTCTCTCTCTCTCTCTCTCCTCTCTCTCCTCTCTCCCCCCTCTCCCCTCTCCCCTCTCTTTCCTCTCTCCCCCTCTCAATCCTCTCATCTCTTTCTCTCTCTCTCTCTCTGTCTCTTTTTGTCTCCTCTCTTCTCTCCTCCTCTCCTCTCCTCTCTCTCTCTCTCTCTCTCTCTCCTCGCTCTCTCTGCTCTCTCTCTCTCTCTCTCTCTCTCCTCCCTCTCTCTCCTCTTCTCTCTTCTCTGTCCTCTCTCTCTCATCCTCGCTCTCTCTCGTCTCTCTCTCCTCTCGCTCTCTCTCTCTCTCGTCTCTCTTCCTCTCTCTCTTCCCTCTCTCTCCTCTCCTCTCCTCTCTTCTCGCCTCTCTCTCTCCTCTCTCTCTCTCCTCCAGCTCCGCCCTCCACTCCCCTCTCCTCGCCTCTCTCCCCCTCTCTCTCGCTCTCTCTTCTCTCCTCTCGATACATTAGGAAGTATATTCTACTTTGAAATAGAAAGGGGACATTGAACTAACTCTTCTAACCTCATTTTTAAAAAATAATAAATGAAATACCTTTCTTTATTACATCTTGTTGCTTACAAAAAAGTCAGAGAAAATGCAGGAGTTGCGTTCGTTTTGCGAAAGCAAACTTGCAAAAAATGGTGAAAAGAAATGCTCACGATAATTGTTAAGGAATTCCCTTAACCTGTAAGCTAAAGGCTTGCAGTTTTCCGGTGCTTGTGACGGCGAATTTGCACGTTCTTACGAAAAATTAAAACAAAGAAGATGGCGGCTTGGTGTCTGAATTGGTGAGTTATCAATGGTCATCAAAAAACTATCTTAAAATATTTTTAAAAGTTTAATAAAAATCGATTCTAAGTTGTTAAGTTGTGTTGTTATTTATCTTCAATTTTTTTACTGTCCTTGCATTTCATGCAATTACTACGCTGTAATTCTTAAGATTTTTAAACTGGGATCCAACCTTTTCAAATCGCGTTCGTTCATCGCACGGAAAATTCGTGCAAAGACTGGATAAGCATTTCTTGATCGAGCGTAAGCACAAATGACAAAAACGAAAACAGTCTAAATATTTTTAACTACTAACCTTCAGATTCATGAGTATATTTTTTTGCTCCTCTTCTGTAAGTTGGGTATAAACATTAGTAAAAATACTCGCACGAGATCAGTCAATCTGTTGGAGTTTAACCTCAGCGCTGCCCAGAAATTTTGCCAATATCAAGTTCCTCTACTAAAGGCAAAATAAATTCTTGTAAAAATACAACTTTACTCTTGTGGTCATCGAAATCATTGTCTTCAATTAGTTCTTTATAAATGCTCTCTGATGATAAATTAAATAAAAGATTGGCGAATAAGCTATAAACGCAGGTCTTTCGAATTTCTTTATACGTTTTAAAGCAATGCATAATTAGAGGAGATAAATGGATTGCCAGTATTCTATAGTAGCCTCCTTCTCAACACAAGAACTCATTCTGAATCATGCTTGAAGATTCAGGACTTTTGTCCTCGGAGAATCGAACCCCTTTTGCTTTCTTGGCCACAGCAGAATAGGGATCTCTGATAACTGAAAAGAAAGTTTTTAACTGAACAATTTTATCTTCCAACCCATCTAGTAACCACAACTCAATTTCTGGAAGGCAAAGACTCCAAAACTTTTCAAATTTATCCATATTCACGGGCTTTCCTTCAGGATTACGAGTATTAATCCAATAATACAATAACTTAGATACTTCGTGATACAAATGGCAATCAACAAGTTGAGGGACTTCACCGAATGAGCTAATAACCAGTCCAACACCGAAATTTAAATAAACTAATATATATATAATAATATATTATATAATCTACTAATATATATATAATAATATATAATTAATTATTAATATATAGTATATATATATAATATAATATATATATATATATTATATTATTATAATAAATAAGATATCATTATATACGGTTTTTATTATTATAAATATACTATATAAAATATACATAAATAGATATATATAAATAACATATATAAATATTATTATTATATAATTATTAGATTAAATATCACTATATATATATTACGTATATACGGTATATTATATATAATATTATAAACTATATATAATATATATATATATATATATATATATAATAAATAATATTTATATATATAATATATAATAGATGATCAGTCAATTAAATGACTATAAATAATAGTATACTAATAATATATATAAATATATATAATAGAGTAAGTATATATATATATAGATAGAATATTCATAATATATAATATTATATTTAATATATAAATATATATATATAATATATAAATAATAGATATATATATATATATTTATACTTTATTATATATATATATAAAGTATATAAGTATATAATAAATAAATTATATAAATATTATAATAATGTTTATGTTACCCACCTTCTTTTCCCAGACCTGGGGTAAGGTGCGTCACCGACCGGAAAAGAAAAGTAGAGAAGAATATGACTGGTAAAGTCGAAAGAAAGCCAGCCACCGCCCGTCAATACCTATTAGTGAGAATGTCGTCGCCGGTCCAGGAAAATAAATGCCTAACCTTCCACGGGGAACTCGCGACGGGCCCCACCTATGGCATACTCGTCCCAGTGTAAGACGGTTCATACGCTGGCCCCAGGGTGGGCCAAACCAACGCCCCACATACACCCCGCCATTCCCCTATTAATGCGACGCTATCTCGGCTTCTGCCAAACTCAACATTCCCGCCCTTCAGACCATCGTTACGACCCAATACACGTACGCGGTCTTTTTTCTTTCGTCCCAGCCGTCGAATCCCAACAACCTCACCACTATATACATCCGCTAACCAACGACCGAATCATTCATGCTTTCCACAGACCAATAACCATCTCCACTGCGTACTTGTCATTTACTCTCATTACCTTTTCTGCACACACCAAGCCATAAACTCCTAAACGTTCATTTCCTCCCTTTTATCAATTCTTTCAACTACAATAAGACGCCATCGATTGTTCCATCTGACACATGAACTTAATTTAAGCCTCTATTCCCAGACCATAGCTCACTAAAAACTATAAATCAAGTATACATTAACACGCAACAACATACCCCTCAGGACAGACATCCCATGCGCACTCAACGAACTAGTCCCTTACATCCACCACAGTTTAATTGCAACCAGCCACCTTCCCGCCATGCTACACCTTCCTAAACTACACAAGCACTTTGGTACAAAAAAAGTACCATAAACCTAAAATTTTAAACTCGGGACAACCGTGTTCCAGCTGACTCACCTCCTCTATAAAACAAACCCCAAACATAATAGTTCACAGCTGACGATCTGTCCTCATCCCAACCATAACGCTCTCTTATCTACGCTTTACTTTCAAATCCCCTTTACAACACACCCTGAGCCTGCCAAATCTCTCGTACCAATCCCTCGCAACTCTCTTTATTACCGATGCCGCACACAAAAGCACCTAATTCCGCATATATCAGGTGGGGCAACCCTTCCACTCACCGTCCATTCTTCCTCCGATCATCTCGCACCCATTCCTGCGCGACCCCTCCGTCTAATTCTTTCATAACCAACCTCATCCATTATACAAATTGAATAACACAAAGGAAAGACATTAGCACAACTCCTGCCCACTCCGCTATAACTAAACCAATCAACTTTGACAACATTAGGGACCATTTATAATTCTTGACAAACCACAGACGCCCACATAACATAACATAGCACAATACCTTTGATTCATCTGCAGAAAACGTACCACCGATACATCATTACACGTAACCACCTGCTAGAGAGCTTCCCTATAAATCCTATCAAAGCGCCTGTTGCAATTCCATAAAACCTTAATACAATCTATTCTTCTTCTCCCATATTTTCCAGTTCATTTGTTCAATGTAAAGATTTGATCCCACATAGTCCTCTAGCCAAGCCCCTATAAGCGCACCTGTCTTCACTCGCAATCGTCCTCAGTCACAAGACGCACGTCTTTCAATCCTATAAAAGATTCCAGCATCTATATCTCGCCCTACAGGACACATCCATAAAGCATTCCCCTATAATTTCTTGCTACAGTTCCCTTTATCCCCTACCGTCATATAATTGTACGAATACTAATTACTGTGGCTCCTCCTCCATCCTCGGAACTATACCTCCATAAACGGCTTTTCATTGTGCTACTCCCAAATCCAATCTCGCCTTCCATTCTTTAATCAATTTCATCGTAATTCATCTATTACTGCAATATTACCCATTCTTTCAACTTTTACTCAACAAGCCCATACCTCCCCTGGCTTGTACTCATCCCCAAAATTACCTATTCCTTCTTGCACCCTCAAGACCACACACAATTATCTATCAACGACCTCTGCAATACTGCTACAGCTGTATACAGGATTCGAGAGTGTTCCTTTCCCACACCTGTGTTATTCACCCTCACATCCATCATCATTACACATAAAGCCACGCATCCCTATGTCATTATTCTGAGCCAGGTTCCCCTTATTCGCAATCTTAACCTTTCGGCTTTCCTTCCAGAAGAGCTTCCTATCCCCTGTAAGTCCCTCATTTCATGCATCCTTCCAAAACTGCGTCATTTACCGTCTTCTTTCCTCCTAGGAGTCACCTTTTAGTACCTTGTTCCTCCTAATATACTCCAAAGTATCTTTCTTTTGAAACCCTTCAATCATTGAAGCCCTTAAGTACATTCAAAGCCCACCTTCGTTGTTTTTCACTTTCTAAAACACGTGTTTCACCTCCTTCTATTCACACTCACTGTACATTCCTTACTTCTACTTAGCAGACATCCACTACTTCTTGCTCCTGCTAACAAAGCCTCCCTCATTGCTCACACGATTTGTTTCAAGTTTCAACTTGTTCACGTTCAAAAACTGATGTACTTGTGAGCGCTCTTCACAACTATCACCCTATTACCTTGTTACTTAACTTCTCACTCTTATTTTACCCACTTATATATATATCATAATTATATAATATAATAATATTATATATAATTATCTATATATTATATATATAATATACTTATAAAATATATATAATAGATAAGAAATATAAGCATATAATATATATATATATAATAATATATATATATTATACTATATATTGATAATATATATATATATATTATATATATATTATATATATAATATTATAATATATATAATATAAAAAATCAGGGTGCACGTAAATTTGACATCAAGAGTTCATGTTTTCAGATAGAAATGGAAACGCAAGCAAAGTATTCCTTTGCTAGTTAGTTTTACCCAATTGTTGGCTGTAAGTTGCGAGGTAGATTCACAGCCACTTCGCAGTAACCTGGCTAAATTTTCATATATTATAATAAAGTTTTCCGGTTAAGATTAGAAGTTGCCGATTATTATTATTATTATACTTATTTATCAATATATTATTATTAAATTATATTATTATATATTTTATTTATTATTGATATATTATCATTCACGCTCGACACGAAGACCGTCATAGTACGCAGTAGGCTGGTGATCCCACTTCACATGACTAACAGAGCGTCTTCTTATGGCTCTTTCGTGGCTCACCTAAATTATACTCAAATGTAAAAATAATTCTTGAAGCAAATCTCTAACTCCCAATATCAACGCCGTTGCATCGTTGCACTTCTTTAATTGAAGGGTGTTATACTTTGTGGGCTACTTCAAATCGTAGCACGCTTAGTTATCTCGTGATACGTGGAAACTCAATAAATTTATTGTGGGTATCGAAATTATATATATAAGGACAAGGTTTAAAGATTAAACAAAATAAAACCCACAACGTTGTAAGCTACCAAATTTGCTTAAAATATCTTTAACAAACTTTTGACATAATAATATAAAAAAAAATGAAATCTTATTTCAAAAACACCATAAAGAACTGGTCAGTTGGAAGAGAGTGGAATTACGCAATAGGCCTTAAAAACATGATCTTACTGTGGTAAGTTCGTCCTCACTAGGACACATTTTAAGTCGTTTTTCTTATAATGTGAAATCTCTGTAGGCTTCGAGTTTGCCGAATGCTGCATTATGGTAAACAAAGAAACACTTTTAAACGTAAAACCTATATAAAGTTGGTGAAATAGATTAAAAAGTTTGCGATTTGTGGAAAACGTTCTCAAAATATATAAAATATAAAATGAGCTAAATGTTTTAAAAAAGAGAAGAAAACTTTGTTGAATCACTGGATGAGCTGTTGGATGTAGTTGCTAAAAATGACGTTGGAAAGAATAAAAAATTAGAAAAGATACAACCCCATTCTTTTGAAACAGAAGGAACGTGCGCCGCCCGCAGACGTGCATGATGGGTAAACAAACTTTAGCTGGCCAAAGAATAGAGGAAATAACCTCCGAGAAAAAATAGAAAGAGAAGAGCGCAATGCAAGAAGCTCCAAGTACACTCTACACAATCGGAGATCTACATAAATACCGTAGTTTTATTATATAACACATTAGCAGTTGGTAAAATGAAAATTATATCACAACCAATTGCTTAACTTTATGTTTTTGTTAAGACAGTATGTGATGATCGACATCATGAGTTGAAACTTTAGAACTGAATTCCAATGTAAAAGACCCCATATATTCCCCGACCTCCAAACACTTGCAATCAGAAAAAAACCAGGTCACAAAAAGAAAAATGTGATCCAGAACACTGGCAGCAGCTCATGCAATAACATGTCCAAATCAAGTGATAAGGGATGCAGTTCATTACTGACTCGGTCGTAGAAGCGAGTACATTTTAAAAGCGCTGATTACGTTATCAATAGGAGAGTCAGTCCTGAAAACGAATAAACATACATCGAACACGCGTGCTGCTTTACCATAAAGATATGTTCTGAGAATTAAACGCTGGATACAGCTACACTTCATGGGACACCTAAGCTAGTAGAAATTTATCGGGTGAAATAGGTTGAACGTTTAGCATTCCACAATTCCAGTGGTGCAGGAGGCGCAACTGTGTTCCAGCGTGAACTGACGGTCGTTGAAAAATTGGGACTGTAATCAGAATACACGTTCACCGTACTGAGGTTTTGATACAACGCAAACACTGGCAGAATAAACATGGAGCAGGACGTTCGATAGAAACCAAAAATTCAAATAAAAATCTACTTTCTATGGGATGTAAGATAATCTACTTTGTTTAAATTATTTTATCTACAGTTTTTCCATGAAATATATTCAGACCCTCTTCAACCTGGTCCAGATTCTTGTTTCGGAAGAAAAAAAACTTGACCCCAAAGTTTAACAAAATTTAGCCAATTGGTGTACGACCGCTTTGGGCCAAGAGCTTTCTGTGCGCATTGGTGGAACAGGGCTTCGCCAAGGAATGCGAGATATCAATTGAGTTAACAGTAAACCAAGTTCCATCTTAATTGTTGGATCTTTGGTCGTGGTCGTTGGGATATAGCAAACCAGAAAACTCAATGTTTAGTAAGGGAGCGATAGTCAGCTATCTACCAAATCAAGCGATCAGAAAATGAGTGTGGGGATATGGGGTTGTGTCCATGGAAATGGGGAAAGTTGTTACCAGATAGGTGCCATCTTTTTGAAAAAAAAAAAAAGGTGGGTTTGCGATACATTGGGATCTGATATAGGATTCGTTGGGTTAACAAAGTCTAATACTGGAGACTGCCAGATGATCATCATGGCGCGTCGATTTTGGGAGATGGACAATTTATTTAAGAAGAACCTCTGGCTTCCCTTCATCGCTCAACAGATCCAGAACGGCTCAGAAGCGTTGCGCATTTACCGTTGGACCGGTTTCCTTCACCTTTTCACGGAGCGGCATTAGAATCCGTGTAGGGATACTGAGATGACGGGATGAATCGGAAGAAAATTCAGAAGAGCTAATATAAATCCTTACAGCGACTATCAGAGGTTCAATTGTAGGTTGTCGATTACGCTGCGTGATGTGTTGGGTACAATCTATTTAAGTCATTGCTTCTGTCTCAGGAATTCAGACCCTAGTTGGCGAGGTTCCTTTGCCAGTCGCATTTTTTAGCTATACGGGCGGTTCATAGGTGTTGGTCCGTGGTTTAGAAAACGCGATCGCTTTATAAGTTTAAAGAAAAAATCTTAGCACTTTGGTGTTATTCGTTCTTTGTGCTTAAGGAACACTTTCGTAATTGAGTAATAGTGGGAGGCATATTAAGGACAGGTGACAATCGAAGTCCGCCTTCGCGTGAGTATGGGAAAGGAGAACCTATTGGTGATGGTATGCGACAGTGTGCCTGGGTAGAAAATTTTGGCCAAGCTTGTGTTGGATGAACCAACTTAGTTTCATTGCTTGCGTTAGTGAAAACAGTACTCGGCATGGTTTTGATGGCTTGTGAAACGGGGAGATTGGACAACGGCTGCTTTTTGT
Organism: Trachelipus rathkii; assembly: GCA_015478945.1. NCBI lineage: Eukaryota > Metazoa > Arthropoda > Malacostraca > Isopoda > Trachelipodidae > Trachelipus > Trachelipus rathkii. The sequence goes on along the minus strand of JABUQX010028516.1, from coordinate 23,450 downwards.
ACTTGTTGATAAGCTGGTAGTGTGGGCAATACGTGCACGCAAAGTTAAAGTACAACGCCTGAATCTTCTCTGTCTCCCTGGATTGGGAGAGGAGTCTACCAGGGATGGAAAGTTGAGTTTGGTCATGGGATCACACAATTTTTCACGAGGTAATGGGGCTGCTCTGCGAACTGTATACATAGAATGATTAACTGTCTTGTAGGAGTTTTTATCGTTATGACGGCGTACTGCGCATCTCAGTTGCTCATTTTTGTATGGGTAACATAAACCTGCCCAAAAACCTCCTTGTTCAAGCACAGGTAGATGGGCCATTTTAAACGGAGAAGCACTGGGCGGTCCTCCAGTTTTTTATGAGTGTCGTTGCGTAAGTTCTTCAAAGGAATCCCTGAAATAACTCTTCGCAGACATGGGCATATTGTTCACCGGTCCCCCCTACGGTATTAATTTACGGGAGAATGCCAAACTGTTGTCGCTTTAATCAGCAACGTTCTAGTAAAGAATAAAAGGTGCGAGCCCAATTTTCAACGCTTTGAAGGTGGTAATTGATGGGGATTAAAAATGTCAGCAGGTAAATCGAAACGATTTGGGGCGTGCATGGCGAGACCCGCGGCGAGGGGAATTCTATACAATGTTTGGTTTTTAATTAGGAAAAATCTTTCTCTGCTGAGATTGCTTTAAAAAAATGACACAGTAAATTTAATATTTCAATTAAGCAAAAAAAAAACTGTGCCTTTAGAGTGAGTTTCTCTATTGCATCAGGAGTAAAGAAAATAAAAGAAGAGGTAGTTTCCGCAAATGATAGTTAACGGATCGACAAAATAGATAACTTGGATTCCGGGTAGCAGCTTGAACGAGAAGGAAGCGCCATTTCCTCATGTAAATTGTGACTCGGAGGGTCTTCAACTTCCTAAGCCTCTTCAATAGTGCAGTCGCTAAGGAAGCAATGGGTCTTTACTCAGTAAAAGCAGCCTTGGACGGTACGGATGGCAGTAATGTATTATCGGGAATGATCGTATCAGCTGGCATTGCCTGGAGGGTGGGAGTAGCATATGGAGTAAACGAATGAGAACGACTTTGACGGGGAGGGGGCACCTTTGCAAGATTGCCCTAACCGTTTGGGGCACATGGGGTGTTAGGGGCATACCACCAATCTGAACGCACAGTATAATACACAATATTTCTTAAAAAACAACGTAATTCAAACTAGAAAAAGAAAAGAAAAATAAGATTAAGTTTCTTTCAAAACTGTCTTAAGCATTTTTAATAAGTATTTTGGAAAAATTTTTCTGGGTTCATTCCATATGTTTGAAAAATGGCAATATAGGACTGTAAAACAAAAACATCACATTTAAGATATCAAACACCATCATAAGAGATTACTACTTTCAGTAGGTTTTCCACGCATTTGTATGGGCTATACTAGTCTATTAAATTCATACATGTGGCGTTTAATAACAAAAGATCTCAGACACTGCTGGAATGTCCCAGCTAGAGAAAGCAATATTCTTGGAACATTTCGATCATGAAGAAAAACAAATCACTTATCTTTTATTTTTTCCAAATTTCATTCTCTCTCATTTCACTCAAGTGAGATACTTTTATATTTATATACATTATAAACTTGAGATGCAGGTGATATAACCTTAATGGGGTTTAAAGCTTAAGTAAAACTTCAAAATAAATAAGTATAAATATTTTGTAGTTACAGAAATGTCGCATCACCTCCTTTAGAATACTAAAAATTAACTGCTTCTGAAAACGTTGAGTGCCGTGAGCCGAGTCGGTGCGTTACATCTATCATGTCCTCAAGGTGTCTCGCGACGTTTTCTTTTGAATGCGAGATATTTCTTTCGGTATATAGGAGCGAAAAATGTTGTATACAGTGGTGGCACCTTAGAGCGACACATTTTTCGACTTTTTTTTTTAAATTATATATTTTTAATATTATATTAACTTTTATTAAATAATAAAACAATTTATTTTTATATCCAATTAAATATTTTTCTTTAAAAATATCATCTAAATTTAAAAAAGAAAAATTATAAACAATAGGAGTGACTCGCTCCTAAAAATAGGACACCCTGGCGTAGATTCTGGAAGCTGGATCGAGAATCAATGCGAGAAACTCTTTAATTACATAACTCCAGCTCATTCCAGGGCACCAAACTTATTTCAAGTAATTTTTTTTTCTATACCGAGATTTTTTCACTTAATAAGAATAATAATAATAATAATAATAATAATAATAATAATAATAATAATAATAATAATAATAATAATAATAATAATAATAATAATAATAATAATAATAATAATAGCTACTAACCTGAAATTTCATCAAGGTGTCCCAGAGCTCTAGATTTTCACCATGTTCTTTGCTCATATATTTTAAGCATTCGTTTAAGGCGATAATAATAGCAGTTGCTTCTCGTTTAATTCGTATTACCTTTTCTTTATACAAGCTGTCAATATATATACTATATAATATATATATATTATATATATATATATATATATATATATTATAATATATTGAAAAATAAAATAACCATTTTTTATATATATATATCTATATATATATAGTATATATATATTATACTATATATATATATATAATAACTATATAATTAGGGATGCACCGGATCTTCGGCTCCGGGCCCGCTTGGCGGAGTTCCGGCCTTTTTAAAAATCTCCGGCTCCCGGCCGGAGAACACTAGTCTCCGGCTTTCTCCGGCCGGAACCTATGTTTGTAAAAGGTAGTTTTGAAAATAAAATATAACTAATTGAAAAGTAATAATGAGACGTTTAATGAAATAAATTTATTTAAGAAAACTGAAAATACAAAAAATGAAAAAAAATATTTTAGTATTTTTTTGTTGTTTAGTGATAATATTAAGTCAAACTAAAACTAAATATTATAACTTATAATAAATATAATAATATGAATAGCCATATGACACCATTTCCTAAATTGACTAATTATTTTGAAAAACAACTTAAAAGGGTTTGATATCAAAAATGACAACCCCTAACAAAAAAAATACACTTTTGTTAAATCTAGCTTTAAAAATGCAATTTACAGAAAATAGGTTAAATGGAATGGAAAAAGAACTTTTTAAGACTACATTGCCATATCTGATCAAAATACTAAAAATTATGATATATATCCTAATCTTTAAATTATTAAAGAGCTTTAAGTCTTTAACAAACTAACATTGAATATATATATATATATTATATATATAATATATATATATATAATATAATATTATATATATATATATATATATATATAATATTATATATATATATATATATATATATTATATATATAGTGCATGTATCCAGCTGTTATCGATACTGTATAGGGTATCACAATAGAATTTTTTGAGGAAAATTAAATTATATTGTTAAGCACAAAGTCAGTGAAAGGAAAGTTAATAGCTTATGCATTGCTATTATAGGAACCATTTTCTAATATTTAAAATCAAATGATCTTAAATTGATATGAGGATGAAAACAGGAGCTGCATCAGCTAGTGTTGGAGAAAGACGATTTCTTTTACTTGTAGAAATATTTCTTGCTTGTCTAAACATTCTCTTGCTAAATACACTTGTGAAGATGGAGCAGAGAGATATTTCCAGCTAATTCATGGGAAGATGCAATCAGGAAAAAGCTTTTCTTTTCTTTCCACCATAAACAGGTATATCAGCATCGATTTTCGTTCCATAATTGGTGCTGCAAAATATTTATCCACAGTAGTTTGAATAGATTTTCTAATTCATGTTGTTTTCTCTCACTGCTGCTTCTGAACGTTTGCATTTTAACTTTTTCTTCTCTTTGATCAGTTCCACGTGGTTTGATTGTATCTGAATATTCTTCATTTTCTTCTAACGATTTTCTTGTAGCATGTCATCAAAGCACTTCCAGAAAGTTGAATTGTGTTTCCTTATCAATATCTGCCGTTTCATTTTCTGATTCTTCATGTGAATCTGTATAAGACTGGTCATTTTGATCATCATTTTGTTCATCAGAATCTGAACTTAATGTAATCTTTTCTTTAGCTTTTATAAAAAGTTTTACTTCTTCCTTGAGCATAAATTTTATTTTATTTGGATCAATAATATCAAGGGAGCTTATTTGTATTGTGGATTTAGAACTGCTGCAAGTACATAAGTTTCTTCTCTTTAATGTACCAAAACGTTCAGTAACAGAATTTAAAAGTTCATCTTTCATAATTTTTACACTGCTATCCTTCCAAGTTTTTGCTAAATATTTTTCAATGCATTAACTTCAGGTATTACAAAAGATATATCTACATCATCATTCACTCGCTTCTTAGTTAATTGTTCAAATGGTTGTAGCAATCTAATCATATTCTCCATTAGCTTTCCAGTGATTCGCATTTAAGATATCTAGATGTTTTTCGAATTTGAAAAATATATAATAATTGCAATTTTTTTGCTCTATGATCTTTGCAGCATATAATATGATGAATTCCATCTTGGTTCCACATCTTGGATAAGCTGTGTATTGGCAAATTAGATTTTTGAATTTCCGTTAATTAGTTGTAGCAATTTTTTGATCTTACTAAAATGACCTACAATTTTCCTTCATAAAGTAATTAATCTTTAATTTATTTTTGAGAAAATATAGCATCATGGATTACTTACTAGCTGTAAGGGATGAATTAAAAACATGTCTCATTTATAACACCTGTCGCTCTCATACCTTTGTAATGTTTGGTGCGTTACTTAGTTTAGGACACATGAATATTTTATTTTTTTAAATCCTAGGTTCTTAAGTATTTCCTCACTTTTTAGACATATTTTCTGCTGAATGAGAAACACTAAAACTACTGATTTGTAATGTTCCACTCTTTCTTTGAAACTCTTTATCAATCCAATGCCCTGACATACTTATAAGCTTTCATTGTTATATTGAGCAAGTCCAAATATCTGATGTAATGATATGCTTGAATTTCTTTGGCAGCTGAAGTTGTTATTGTTCTTTACCCTTTTAGTATATTGTTTGGATAATTCTGTCTTCTGAAAATACCTCCTTGATGGAATATTTATATTGTTTACAGACGTGATTTATTAAATCTCTTAAATCCAATGTCTTTCAACAAAGAAAAAATGGCAGAATTGTCCACAGGCAATCAACTTCCCCAATTTTAAATGAATGCTGTGCTTTTCTAATCATTAATTTTCCCAAATCTTTTGTTTTATCAGTTATTTTCAAAATAGATGTAGGGCTGAAAGATGAAATCTTTTTAATTAGAGGTAGAAGTTGCATATAATGGATGACATGATCATCACCTGCTTGTGTCTTGTGATATATGTTTCTTTTTCGGCCACTCTTTCCTCTTGAAGCGTTCAGGATATTTTCTTTTATCTTCAATATATGTTTTTGTTTCTCTTTCAAAGATTTGATCCAGTAAAGGTTTAGTGCTTATAAAATTTTGAACCTTTCTTTGGGTTTCCTTTTGATAGTAATGTATTCCCATTAGCGCACAAGTAGTTCACACCTCACGGTTTAGCCCGATTCAAGGAGTGAACTTCTCTAGGTAATTTACTATTTAGGATCCGGACGAGGAAGATGCATGATAATTGCATGTTTCAGGGGTCAATCCTCAGTATATATATATACTATATATACTATATACTATATATATTATATATATATATATATATATATAATATATATATATATATAATAATATATTATATATAATAATATATATATATATATATAATATATATTAATATATTATATATTATATATATATATATATATATAATTATATATATAGTATATTATTAATGGTAAGTATAAATGAAAATTCATTTCCGGCCGGGAGACTCCGGGCCGGAATTAAAATTTAATTCTCCGGCCTTCCGGCTCTCCGTCCCCGGCTCTCCGGCCTCCCCTGCCGGCCAAAATATACTCTCCGGTGCATCACTAATATATATATATATATATATATATATATATAATGATATATATATATATATTAGTATATATATATATTTATATATATATATATATATATTAATATATATATTTATATTAGTATATATAATTAATTAAATTAATAAACGAATCTGCATAGAATTATGAATAGGAGGGTGCTTTGTAACTGATAAGAAAACGGATGTGAGGGTGTGTGAATGAACACTCTTGAAAATCTGCATTAACATTGGCAGTAATGAAAGTGAATGTGTGTGTTTTGATGGTGCAAGAAGGAATAGGTATTTTGGGATGGAGGTCATTAGTAAGGAGGAGGTAGAGCGGAATGAGAAGTTGAAGAATGGTAAATCATCAGGTGGTATAGATGAAATTACTGGTGAAAAATGATCAAGAACGAGGAGAGATGGTGATTGACATGGATTTGGGAAGTTGTGTAACAAAGCGTTTATGAAGGGTATAGTTCCGAGAGATTGGAGGTGAGCAGTAATAGTGCCCTTATATAAAGGTAAAAGAGATAAGCGAAACTGTAGGAATTATAGGGGAATTAGTTTATTGAGTATTGTAGAGAAGATATATGCTGGTATTTTGGTTGAAAGATACATAGAGTGACTGAAGGGACTGACTTGGTGAAGAAACAAGGTGCCTTTTACCAAGTGGTAAGGGATGTGTGATCAAATTTTACATTGAAGCAAATGATTGACAAAATGAGAGAAGAATAATAAACTGTATTTAGGTTTTATGGATTTACAACATGCGTATGACACGATTAATAAGGACGCTATGTGGCAGGTGGCAGGTGGCAGATGTTAGTGATATATGGTGTTAGTGGCAGGCTTCTGAATGGAATCAAAAATATGCATGACGATAGTGAAGCGTGTGTAAGAATAAATGGAGTAATAAGTGATTGGTTTAATATTAATGGCGGAGTGAGGCAAGGATATGTTATGTCTCCTTGGTTATTTAATTTGTATATGGATGAGGTTATGAAGGAATTAGAGTTGGGTGGCAGGCCAAGGTGTCAGAATGATGGAGAATGGAAGAGAGTGGAAGGTGCTTTGCTTATCGCATGCGAATGATTTGGTTTTGTGTGGTGAATCTGAAGAGAGTTTGATATGATTGGTAGAGAGGTTTGGCAGGGTTTATAAAAGAAGAGGTTTGAAAGTATATGTAAATAAGAGTAAGGTTATGGTAGTTAGTGAGTGAGTGGTGAATGTGCTGGGAATTGAACGGTTGGGAGAGCGAAGAAAAGTGGATTGAGTCAGTAAAGAAATACTTGAAGGAGAGGAAGTGAGTTGCAGAGGCGAGAAGAAGGAGCATAACAGGAGTGAATGGCGGAGATTTGTGAGGGGGTATGGTTGTGGGCTTTGCTTGGGGATGAACCCCACATTGACGAGATACTACAGTGAGGGTCCGTCGAGGTCTCGTGAAGTCTTAGGGTGGATTATTCTGATTGCGACGAGTTCTCACTGAGGGTATAAAATGGACGGTAAAAGGAGGGCTTTCTTTTCGACTTTCGTCTTGTTCTTCTAATACTTTTCTGTTCCAGTGTATGGTACGCATCTCACCCCCAATCTGGGGATAATAAAATAATAATAATAATAATAATAATAATCAATAATAATAATAAAAATAAGTAATAATAATAATAATAAATAATAATAATTAAAATAATAATAATTTTTAATAATTAATTAATAATTAATTAATAATAAAAATAATGTAATAATAATAATGAACAATTTAATATATATTTTTTGTATGTATTAATACTCACAAACTTTCGTTACAAAGCATTTTGTTCGTTAAAACACTTAAAAGTTGATTCATGTTACTTCCTTCCTTATATTCACTTGTCACCACAGTAAACTAACCACTCACACCAACAATATATATATATTATAATATATATTATATTTAAATATATTAATATATTATAATTTATATATATATATATATATAGATATATATATAATATATATATACTTATAATATATTATATATATAAATAATAAATATTATATATATTATAAATATTAATATAATATATAGTATATATATATATATATTAATATAATATATATATATATATATATATATATATATAATTAACTTAATAATAATATTATATAATATATTAATATATATATATATATATATATATATATATATTATATATATATAATTATATATATAATATAATAATATTAATATATATTAATAATATTCGCAAAGTATATTAGTAACATCATTTTGTATATTAAATTCTTTGATAAATATTTATAAACAATTACTTGAAGAGTGACAAATACTTTGGAATTAGTGTGAAAAAAATACTCTTACTAACTTAAGTATCTTGGCCAGTGAGAATGTTGTAACTAATGTATATAAAAATCTCAGACACAAATTGAATATATAATATACTCTCTGATGGTTTATAATTCTTCGCGATAGTATATACCAGAAGCTAGGTGGAACCCTATCCTGTTATAATCTTACTACTCACTACTCGTAGAGACTTCAATGGTGAGCTACACTCGCCTAACTCAAATGCGAGTTAGACCTCAGGCATCTCACTCAGGAAACTTATGAGTCGGCTGGTGAATGTTTTGGTATTCTATCTTCTTGGGCTTTGCTATAATATATATAATATTACCCTATACTTTAAATATAGGTGAACTCTGCCGTGGGGCTCACGGTGATGTGTAAATACTGTAGTATATATATATTATTAATATTATATCTAATATATATTTATTATATATATATTATAATATATATATATATTAATATATTAATATATAATTAAAATGTGATGATGATTTTACTCCTTAGAAGATTATTGAGCTTAACCTGGATGGTAAATTCCCTGATGAAAAGTTTATTAGTATATTAGGTAGTTGTATCTTCCATTCGATAATTTTACAGTAAAGTAAATACTCAACTAAGATATTGGTAGGAGTATGAGTGTATATATTGCAAATATGTATTCGACATGACCCACGCTTACCTCCCTCTCTTATTAGAATACAGAATAAATAATCCTATATATATTTGAATACACCTCGATTAGTTTGAATTACACTTATCTGCTACATTGAGAAGACTGTACATTTGCTTATATTTCTCATTAGAGGTATAAATATATGACATAACGTTTGTTAGAGTCGTTGAATAGAGTGACCATCTATAGTTTAATCACTATACCGATCTATAATTGACTTGCTATTAACAATTTTCTCTCTTTGCCAAAGAAAGAAAAAGATAATATAGTAATATACATATTATATCGAGAAATCTTGAATAATATAAATTAATATTATACTTTTAAGCGATAATATCTGTTAGATGGATACTCATAATTATCATCAGTGTTGACAGGAATATTTATACCATAATTACATAATCATAATTGTTATGGATGTCTCTCTATCCTCTTCTAGACACAAAATTACATTCACAACTCACCATATACAGTGCCGTGAGCGAGAGACACTCAAAATTTACATTTGATAATGATTTAATAAGAAGCATATATAAATAAATTAGTGAAGTTGGTAATAATTCAAATAATTTTTATAGGTATACCAATGTATAAGTAATATCGTATAAATGATTAAATTTACAAAAATAAAGTATAATATAAATTTACTATTTATATTTTTACTCATATCTATTGACATAATAATAAATTTTGATATATATTAATATTAATATATATATATTATATATTACCTATTAATAATATAGAATTTGTAGTGATGAGTTAATTAATTGAGTGAATTAATACATTCGGATATAGTCATCGGTATACAATATGTCCTTTAGCAATATTTTTAAGCTTTTATGATAAATATTTATCTATAATAGCAGAGTTTGTTTTAATAACATTGCAGGAAAGACTAATTTATATTGTTATCATAATTTACGTATGTTTAATCAACAGTTTCATAATTAGTTGATATCCATCTGGTTTATATAAATAGTGAATAATAATGTTAAGCTATTATGGATGATGATATTTATCTGGTATTATAAATGAGTTATATATATATATTATGTATATCAAATAACACTGATTTTTGATATGAGATAAACAGAATATAGTCTGGATGCTCGCAAATTTAGAAGGTAATATCTCTCTCTACGGCGCATGATTATTTGGACAATTGTTGATATGAGCCCGCATATATGCAGTAGATGAATATTACTTATCCGATTTTTAATTACTGAAGGACACACGCTTGTATCACATTTTATAAGCTTTTGCTGTGAAGAGTATATAAAAGTTGAGATCACTCTATGTGTTACGAATTCGCACATAAACATTCAAATTATACTGAGTTTCGCATTTACTCTCACGAAGTGTGCTAAATAAGAATTTTTACTACGATGAGAAACGCCACCATACAACGGTACGAGTGACGATATCTATCTTCGCAGTCTGACAAATATATATCTCATTTCTTAGAGCTCGCTAGTTTGAAATAAGACATACACAGATGGATGTTTGCAATACAGTCAGTGGCATTGGCAGCGAATAATGAAAATATAAAGAATATATAATAGAGCGAATTATATGTGTAGCTATGAGGATATGTTTGGTGAAAGCTGATGTATCTAAATACATTTGAGGAGTTTCGACGCGCTCTCTATCATAAGGCTTAACATCTCACATATTTCGGAGTATGTTAAATGATGATGTGGGTTTGGAAATGTTCTACTATTATAATTAATATTACAATTCTCACTTTTACTTGCAGAGAATTAGAGACGGAGTTGGTGAGAGAAAATTGTATGCCCTGTCACATAAGTATCACTCTCAGCAAATTAATTTACATACTCGCTCACTCGTAAACATTACCTATGGTGTTCGCTGATGTGAGAAATTTACAATTAGCATCGCTTACAATATTCGTCTCAGATTCTCGAGTGTTTCACATATTTTAGTAAGAATGAGAGAATTGCAAGTCTACACTGATATTAAATTTTTCTCTCTCTACTTACACACGACAAGTGAGCACATCTCCATATCATCATTATTTAGAGATGTAACTAAGAACTATTCTTCTCATGCTTCGCTTGAGGATAAAAGACTATCTTAGGTAGGACATACTTATTCATTAATCATAATAATGAATTATTCATTAATCAGTACACATTCTCGTCATAACGTAAAGCTGCAATCACTCGGTGTTCTACAGTTCGTTAGATAAATAAATATATTTTACACTGGCACTTATGGCAAAAACACGCTGTCATTACTTTTTTCATAGTATAAAATAGAGTAAAACACGCACATTAATATACTCATTTTGACAGGAAAGTTCCTGAGTTTTTTATATAAGTTTTTATATCTTGCCACTCATTAATTTCTGTATTAAAAGAGAAACTAGAGCAATCCAGTGAGGCGATGTCTGTCGGTGTTAAACACACAAATACCATTATATAGACAAGATCTAGGAGAAAACATATATTACTAATCCTCTCACGCTGATTGCTTTCTCTTGAGAGCAGAACTTACGTATGTTGGATCGACATGGGAATTTAAGTGGGTATATCTAAAAATAAAGTTGTCATTTTATGTAATACTAAGTATTTCTTAATTAGATTACTTATATTATATTTAAGCTTATATACAGTTTACGAATACTAATATTTAATTTATTATAATCAATTTGTGTTGCTCCATCATTTTAGTTATATTAACACTGTATTTACCCCTTTATAATTTACTAGACAACCACTCTATTTATATTTACATAAATTATGGTGACAGTTATTATTATCTATTCATTACTTACAAGGTGTACACCTTCACGATACATATGATACCATGACATAAGTGGATATTATATTATACGAGAAGGTTGTCTAACTTATTAGTGGGAGATACTAAAGTTCTTATATATGCTACCATACATATATTTCTTCTATACATCTTACTCTCTTACTTATCTTCCCTATTCCTCTGCGGTCTACTTCACGCTCGTCCTAAATAACTCAATGCACCTATAGTACGTTCCTATCGTGTCAGATATTCAATCCAGAATTAGAGACGTGTCTTAGAGACATATAGTTCGGAGTTTCTCAGATACAGCCTAGGAATAATGTTTTATGAACGACGCACACTCAAGTCTTTGACTGTAAAGTGTCGATTCTAGACTAAACACCTATCTTTGATAAGTGTATAATAAGCGCGGGCTGGAGGAACCAGCGCGCCAGGAATGATCTCCGTCTTGTTAGTGTCACCATTCATATTCTTATACTGTGTCACATTACTGTCATCCAACGAAGTATCTCTTATCATTAATTAACAAAGAACTGTAGCACGGGATATAAAATTTCATATCCGTTTACGAAGTAAGAAAATTGGTAAAAAGAAGTTACTCGCTCTTATATCTTTATAATGGTATATGTTTTCAATTTTCTCGCTGTTTGAATATATTCATACTTTTCTTAAAAGTATATAATATATATGGATACAAACTTTCACAGACAGATACTATGAAGATAAGAACATATATCAAAACTTTATCTAAATCTTTTAATGACCTTTACTCTACTCCCACAACCTTTCACTGTCTTTTGATTCAAACATTTACAATTTTACCACTGCACATTAAAAATAAATACATATCACTACTAACCACTCATCATGACACATACCACTAACTCAGCACTCTCTGTCAATAAACCCATAACATCTAAACTAACTTATTTCTACTAACCACTCCTATAACTATTACTACTAATTATCTATATACTACCCTAACACCAATACAAAACAGCTACCCATACTCAACACTAACTACTAGCTATAATACTAACATACCACTTCACTACTTTACTACAACTATACACTATATTCACCACCGCTATATACACAAAAATGCTCTCACTACTTTAATCAGGATCACTATATAGTAACACCCTTCTAAATCCCGATTAAATACCAGTTTAATACTTTTAACATAAAACATTATTCTAAACTATCACTATTCTCACACTTTATTTCAATTAATACTAGTGATTAACACAGTGCACTCAAATATAATACTTTCTTAATTATTAGCAATATTCCTCACATGTCTAAGATTACACAGCATCAGCGACCTACCTTTATTGTACACTTTTATCACTATTCTTTCAATTTATCATATAGTGTTATGTATCACACCGCTCAGCAGACTATATAGCAGTATATACGTGTAGACTTGCATTTCTCTTCATTCTATATCTTTTTTATAAAATAACAAAAATTAAAATACTCGATAACACATGATAAATTCGAGTGCATGAAAATTATCAACATATACTTCACATCCCCATCTGGCAACACTCACTCACTTTCTCTCGCCAATACACTTACAACTTTCTTCATACTCACTACACGTCACCGTTCCAACAACAATATGACACTTAACCTCTCCAACAACATCATCACTCACTTCCACTTCACAACACTTACTTTCTTCTACTACACTACATTTCACCATACCACCAACCTCACTCACTTCGTTATGTACCTCTACTTCTACTTCTCCTACTCCATCTTCTACTACTACCTCACTCACTTTGTTATTTACCTCTACTTCTACTTCTACTACATCTTTTACTACTACATCTTCTACCACTACATCTTCTCCTTCTACATCTTCTACTACTACTACATCTTCTACTACTACATTTTCTACTACTACATCTTCTTTCACTTTCACATCTTCTTTACTTACCACACTCTTCTTATCTTTAACATCACTTGTCCACACTCTTACCGGAACCACAACTTTTTCACCACTTTCTCCAATACTATTGTTCTCACTACTACTTACTACATTGTTCACACCACTTGTCACTCCCTTCTCTGTCTCTGTAACACACAACAACTCACTATAATCTCCATACACGTTACAATCTCTCCACGAATGTTCATCCGATCTACACAAATCACATCTCTTTCTCCTCCATCTACTCTCTTCACTATAAAAAATGTTTTTTTCATCAACTACATACTTACTACCAACTATAGCACTACCTTCTACCTGTTCTACTGCTCTACCTCTACCACTACTAACACTATCCACACTACCATAACCTCTTCCCCTACTACCACCACCATACACACCTCTACCACTACCTCTTAAAGGACATTTATACGCATAATGAAATTTCGACCTACAAATATTACATTTACTCACTATACCATTCTTATCTCTCACATTCAACAATTTACCACTCACCCACTCTTCACCGCTGGGCCCAGACACCCGTTGACTTGTATACCAACTACTCTCATCACTCTCAGCTACTTCACTTCTGTTCTCTCTGATCTCTACTTCACATATCTTTATCAGAGCATCCATAACAGTACGGAACACCCACTCATCCTTGCCACAATGCTCCAACACCATTTGCTTTTGTTTCTCACTCACATTTGCCCCCTCAAGGAGATGGACACATTTCATGTCTTCACCCAAAACCACCTTACCAACAAACCTACACTTTCTCTCTGTCATTTCATACCTATTCACGTACTCTCTCATTGATTCATTATTCTTACGTTTCATCTTAAGATACAAACATACCATGTCATACCAATCACCACCAGTACCACTACCACTCCCACTACCATCACCTTCCTTTCCCATATCTTACCACGGTACACACACCAACCAAAACCAATCAACAAGAAACTCACTACTGCCTCGTTACACCACGTCACGCACAACACAACCAGAGCAGAAGCGTAACTACGCTCTGCTACCACTGAGAAAAATACTACAGTGGTAACAAAACTACAACAAACACAGTTCAACTCACCGATGTTCTCTTGTTGATCGACATGGGAAATATTAAGTGGGTAACTAAAAAGTTGCTTTTGTACTAAGTATTCTATGATACTTATTATTATATACAGTTTACGAATACAATTTAATTTTAATCATTTGTGTTGCCCACATTTGTTTATGACACTTTACCCCTTATTACAGACAACCGTACCAGACAGGGTATATACGAGTAGGTTGCTACTTTAGGGGACAAGTCTCTATACTGCACCACTATACTATATTACTTTACTACTACATACGGGTACACGAGTTAATACAATCCACAAGAATCCATCACTTATACTATACTTTAAAACACATTTAACTTTATCACTAGAAAGAAGAAATAAACGGAGTTAAGGAAAATAAACTAATAAAATAAATAAAGGGATAAAAGGGAGGGATAACGCAGGAGATCCTCTGTTTCACATCTTCTTCTTTCATACATCACGTCACTTCAGAAAAGGGACCAAAAGTACATAGGACAATCTTCACAGACAGATCTAGAAAGAAAGGAACAGATACAAAACTTATCAGCACTTTTTAGTGTTTTGACAATCAGATGTAGGATGGTTGGCACCTAAACACTTTCGGCACCAACGATGACTGTTAACTAATTGATTACGAAGTTCAAGGGTATTTAAAAGACTACAGTTGGCAGTGTAGTGACTGCTGTTACAGAAACGGCATTTTATAAAATTATTTTGACTATTGGGAAAGTTATTGTTATTATAATTATTATTTGGCCGATTTTGATAATTATTTTGATTGTTATTATAATATGGGGGTTTATTTTGATGGTTAGGGGGGTTATTATTATTAAACCTATTAAAGTTGTTATTAAAGTTAGGTTTATTTTGGTTAGGTTGATAGTTTGATTTATTATTGGACCGTTGAGGTGGTGAGTTTACATTTGTATTTAATATAGTTGATTGTTTGGGTTTGACCCCTTGTCCCTTCCATTTATTATTGGAAGGTGAAGTATGCTCAGATTTTTTAGGGGGATTTTTATTGTCCTTGTTGGATAATGTTTGACCTGATGCCTCTAAAACTGATAGGGCCTGGTTTAACATATCAAAAAGGAAATCAAGGGTCCAGTCTTTACCGACATGTTCCCATTTAACTTTTTCTTTAATTTGTGAAGGCAATTTTTGGGCCATTAAAACACCTAATATAGTAGAGCTAGTATTGTCATTGACGGTCATGCCCTTGACCTTTAAAGACTCGACATAGCAATGTACATCGGCTTTAAAAGCATACAAATCAGAGTATTCATACTTTGGTGGGGTTAATGTAGTTAATTTTAATATTAAGGTCTCCTTGACCTTTGCGGGGCTATCGAAATCCTTTTTAAGAAGACCTCGAATAACGTTGTAATTATCACCGGTGATGGCATAGCCAGATACCATCTGTTTTGCTGTGCCTTGAAGGCAGTCCAATAATAAATCAAGTTTACTAAGGTCAGAGTAATTCTGACCTCCGACATAGTTTTCAAATGATTCAATGAAAGAGGCATATTCTAAAATATTGCCACTAAAAGTAGGTAGTTTTTTAATGGGGCGTTTAAATGCCTCCGGCTCTCTAGGGGTAGCCGGAGCAATCGGTGATGTAGGACGCGAAGCTGGTCGCGAAGGTGGTTTAGTAAGTGTTTTAATTTGATATTTAATGTCATTAATGGTTTTTAATAAAGCAGTATGCCTTGAGTAATTTTCTTCATCATCAATTAATGAATTCTCATCGTCCAAAAATTGGGCGATGTTATCATCAATTTCAGCTAATTTAATATCTAACTCTTCTAAGTGAGTTATAGTATATTCTAAGTCCTTAATTTGAGTGTTTGGATCTAATAATTTATTATTGGCCTCGTTAATAGCCTTGGTAGCACGACTCCGTAATGTTTTACGTGATTTTTTGTGTGCCCCATAGACTTTGAGGTCACTATCTGCTAAATCAGACATGGGGGAAGCCATTTTTAATCAAATATTTAAAATATATAAAGAGAAAAAATGTGTCTTAAGACACTAAAATATTAAACTATTTAAATTTATCAGATTAAACGTTGATTTGTAATATAAGTACAATATAGATTGTACAAGAGAAAATATTGTACAAGTACAAGTACTTAGTACAAAAAGAATGTGTCTTGAGACACAAAAATATTAAAATATTCAAACTATAAGATTAAATGTTATTTATAATGTTCAACAAAAATGTTGAACCGATGAACCGGTTTCAGATGTACCGGTATAAAGCGCTGGAATATTGTATAAAATTTTATACATGAAAGAGTGTCTCGTGACACTAAATATTCAAATTGTATACTAAGTTATTTTTATATATAAAAAAAAATGTATATATATATATCGGATCACTCGTTGTGATATGAATACCTGTGTAAGGTTTAAACGAGGAATATATATATATATAAATATATAAATAATTTTATGAATATTATTATTATTAGAAATATTTAAAACTAACTTAATATTAAGTAATTGTGTTTATATTACACAAACAGATTTTATATAATAATGAAGCTTAAAATTATTTAAAAACGTATGTTTTTCTACATACAACAAGAGAAATATTTTTTACTAATGTAAAAAAAAAATAAATGGAGTTCAAAAACTTCCAATTGAATGAAAATATTTTATTTGAATATATATGTATATAGTGGTTTTAACTAGGCCACTAATATATAAAAAGGTTTTATTATTTATATATATATATATAATGTAGTTTTTAAATATTAAAAATATTTTTACTAAAATATTTTTTAAAGAAAATAACTGTTGTAAGTTATTTATTTGAATTTATATAAATTTTTAAAGTTTTTAACGAAAAATAAAAAATTCCCCTAAATTGAGGGGAAAATTATTTGAAAAATTCCCCGAAATTTTTTAATAAATATTTTGATTAAATGCCCTCTATGGAGCTAATAAATTTGATGTGAAGAACTGGAGACAGACTATGTCTCTCATAAGCTCCCACACAAACAAAAAAAATTAAAAAGGCCCCTAAAGAGGGGAAAATATATATAGGGGAAAAATATTATGTGACACGAGGTCAAACAATGAAAAATATGTATAAACTATTATTAAAAAATAGTTTAAAAAGGTGGTAAATGATTTTTAAAATTTTATGAAAAATAGGGTGAAAGTTCGTGTGCCAAGTATTTATGACTCACAAACAAATGGTACCAATAAATGGTCTATAGGGATAAAAAAAATAAATTTTTTAATATTGAAGCGGTTTGAACACGATGGGGTCGTAAAATGTTCAACCACGTTGAGCGCCACTTAAAATGTGGCGCAAATTAAATGTTTTTATATGGGGGCGTGCGTTAAAGCACGTTGGGCGCCACTTAAAATGTGGGGATTTGTGACCCAGTCCCAGGTAGCTGGGCTAATGAAGACCAGATCACAAATTTAATCCACATTTATTCCTACTTCCAAACAAATCTCTGGCGCGGTACCACTTTCGCTCGATTAGTTTGGAAGTAGCCAATGAATAGTGGAATATAAATTTGTATATATATATATACCCGGTGGGTCTCGTGTGGACCAGAGGAATTACTATATATATATACAAGGGAATGAAGAATAATTATTGACTCTGTAATATACTGCTATATAGACCGAATGCCCATAAAAAGAACTGAGTTTTATTTATGATGATTTTGGGGACGAAAAAGTTTTGTTGTTTATTAAATTTAAATCGAAATTTATTTCCAATATGTTCTTATTGAAAATTTACTGAATTTATTTTTAAAAGTAAGTCGCTTCGATGTTTGAGATTATAATTTTTTATTACCAAGTTATTTCTGAATTTCCGAATAGGTGTAACTACGTTATCGAACAAGATGTAGTATAATTTTTCGAAGTTGAAAAATATATATTTTCGGAAGTGGACAAAGATGAAAAAAACTCTATCAATTTCCGAAGATAATGAAACAATAATAACAACAATATTTGTTGTGATAACGATAACAATAACAGTATACTACTAAGACTTTCTATAACTAGTACTACGAAAGCAATAATAATAATAATAATAATAATAATAATAATAATAATAATAATAATAATAATAATAATAATAATAAAAAAAAGTATACTAGCTACACAAAAATAAATGATGATAATAATAATAATAATATAATAATAATAATAATAATAATAATTATTATTAATGGTAATAATTATAGTAATAATTACCAATAATAATTATTATTTGTAGGAATGTTCAATCTCTAGAAATGCAAAGCATTCTAGAAGAAAGACAAATTTCCAATGTAAAAACTTTTATTTTAGGTTCCTAATGTTTCTTGTTTCTATTCAGAAAACAAGGAATACAAATAGGAATCTTAATAAGCAAATTTCTACTTCTTGGAAAACTAATTATTATTACAAGACAGTGGTGAAGCCTCTGTCTGAGGGTTATAAGACTAAATATTTGCTCCACCACCAATTGGGATACTAAAGTTACCACACCACTATGATTACAATTTATCATGCACGGAAATTTGGGGAAACGCGAAATGTTACACAATTTTTTGAAAACTCGCTAAACTTTGGGCTATAAATTTTATTATTTTATGACAAATTTTTATGGATGTATATATATATATATGAGTCTATATATATATAGAAATTATATTTATGTAATAAAAATTATATAATTTCAATTACAAATAGTAATTTTAATTGGATGAATCATTTCAAGTAGCTATTTCATTTGTCAAATTTTGACCCGAAAATTTTCGGCACGCGATCAACTATCAAAGCTATTTTTTAATATTTTTGAATAAATATTTATGAGTTTATATATACCATTCGTCAGATATATATATAGAGATTGATTTTCAATCATAAAACTCAAAAGGGGGAAGGTCTAAAAGATAAATTTAAATGAAGTTTCAGTTTCGAGTATGCTCTCAAAAAATCAAATTTTCGCCATGAAAATTTTGCAATATTCTGATTTATGATTTATTTAATATTTTTAACCTTTTTATTTTCTATACTCTTTACAATCCATATTTAAGTTTTAATATTAATAAAAATGGTTTTCATTTTTTAGCGACGAGACAGTAATTTCTGACCTACTTATTTTGATTGAAATTTCTAATTTCAACTATAACGAGAATTTTCCTCTATAAGACATTCATTATAATGAATTTTATTCCTTCAATTTCTACGTTTTTACTTAATTTTATTTAACTTTTTATTTTTATTATTATTAATTTTCAATCAAATCTTTGAATTTAATGGTTCTAATTATTCCTTTTATATTCAAATTTTCCCAAATCTTTTATTTTTCCAAATTTTCCCTTTTAGCGTTTTTGCTTATTTTTCTTGAGTACGAGTTTATTGTTTGCATGTGTAAAAAAAATAAACAAAAAATAAGTATACATCACGTTGGGAAAAAATGTGTTTGTAAATATTATACTTTTAAGCTTTCACCGAAAAAAGAGAGATAATAAAAGAATAGATAAAAACCTCGAAGATTCTTTCCACCTATCAATAAAACTGGACATCTAAATTTAAGACGAAATAAAAAAGGGCGACTTGGAAGGTGATTTGCACAGATATTTGGTCCGGTGATAAAAACCGGTTACCAAATAACCGTAGGCGAATCGGATTAATCCAAGACTGTGAACTATTCTATAAGAAGTACTTCAACATTATATATCAACTCGTGTGTCCACTATCAAAAATTGAGTCATTCCAAATAGAACAACTCAATCAGAAGAGACTGATTCGATATATAATGTCAAAACACTTATCAAAAAATGACATATGAACGAATCAAAAACTGAAGCCTTTTTTACTAAGATATCTGCAAGGATAGAAGGGGGGCTAAATAGCCATTAGTGGGGTCCTATCAGTTTGTCCAGAAGGCTTGAATGACATACCTATAAAAATTCTAAGATCACTGTTTAACGGAAGGAAAATTTCAATGGTTCTGCTGTTGATTTATAAAAAAAAAAGAATCAAAACAGCCCTAAATTAAACATCGGTAAGACGCCTCCGAGATGGCGCGGAACCTCTAAAAATGATAGGGGAAGCTCACTTGAAGAGCAAGCTTCATCAAAAATTATTATGTTACTTTAACTGCATTAAAAATGATCTCGTAGAATTTCTGATTCGACTCGGGATATAATCAAGAGGGCAGAGTCTACTATTGAGTGCAGTATTAAGAGTGAGAGTGAGTCTCGCCACTTCCAATCGTTCCTTTTTATACTCGATAGAGAAGATGCGAAAAGAGTTATCGACGAGCAATTAACCAAATAAACCTCATTTTGAATTAATGATGTTATAATAACAAATTTACTATCAAAAGATAGCAATTTTAAAACTATATACTAAATAAATAAATTTGTTGAATAGAGTGATGTGAATTTGTTATAAAAATTATCGAAAGTTTCAATGGCAGTCTTCGGCAACTCATCACATGTTTGATACAGGATATTTTTTATCTCATAGAAAATTATATGATAAATATAACTTTTCAATTAAGGATAATTATCGATTTTAACAACAATTAATAAGACCAGTATTCTATACTGATCAATTTGGTACAAGAATCAAGTCTCTAGCACAATTATGAGGCAAGATATGTTAATACTTCAATATAGAAAATGCAAGGTCAGCCGGGGTCAATACTTGACCTTTCGATTGAAAGAGGTCAATGACATTTATACAAGTAAAAGGTTAGAGTGTCAAGACTAACTTAAAATACTAACCATCTCCGATATCCCTGGAACACCTGGGCAACGAAGAGGGAGAAGGGACACCTTCAAATTATGATAATTTCAAATGGATGGCCTATTTTGGCAAGTGGTTCAAATATGTCTATAATTACTTAAATACAACTTTGATCAATATAAAATGCTATCAAAATGTAATTCTATGTCTTTAGTATAATTTGAGAAGGTTTGAGATTTCAAAACGTTGTCAGAAGGAATTTAAATGTAAACCGGTTTTTTATATCGGTTTCATTTTCTCAATTTTGTGGAAGGAGGAAGTTAAATATATATATATACCTCTATTATATATATATATATATATATATTATATTTATATATTATATATATATATTATATATATATATATATATATATAGTATATATATCATATAATATATATATATATTATATATATATCTATATATTATTGAAATATACATTATTTTTGGCTGAAAATTGGTACAATAATAGTTTTTGACATGAATAAGAAGAATCCGGTGAAATTTTTAACAAAAAATGATATGGGGGGGGTCTCCAGCCCCTAACCCCATTTTTAGGGGTTACAGGTAACCCAGGGGTCCCAAACTTGGGACTTTTACTATTTATTATTAAATGAATTAATATTGTGAATTTCAAGGGCGTAGCCCAATTATAAAGGATACTTTACTCCTACGAGCCTTTATTGGAGTATACGGTATGGTATTTTGAGATTTCTGGTTTAAAATTGCACCGACTCAGAGCAAATTTTCCATTAATGTATTTTAACTTTTATATCAAAGTGGTTATTAAGATTATTATTTACAAAATTTTAAAAGGAAATAGCGATGACTAATGCATTCACAATTCCCTTGATCACGATTGCAAGTCAACC
Source organism: Trachelipus rathkii (assembly GCA_015478945.1). Classification (NCBI taxonomy): domain Eukaryota; kingdom Metazoa; phylum Arthropoda; class Malacostraca; order Isopoda; family Trachelipodidae; genus Trachelipus; species Trachelipus rathkii. The sequence goes on along the minus strand of JABUQX010028516.1, from coordinate 1,030 downwards.
ACTCGCGAATCCAGTCATCAAACCCAAAAGGAAAAACTGCCACAGAGTGGCAAATGAATAGAAATTTAGAAATAAACTACGAATATATATATTATATATATATATATATATATATATATTATATATATATTAGCTATATATATTGATATAGTATTATGGGCAATATATAATATAAGTTATAATATATTTATATATATATTATATCATGTATATATATATATATATATATATTTTATTGCAACTATACAGTTATATGTGTATTAGAGCTATATTGGTATATTCATACTATTATAGTAATTATTCACTGTTCCGTTAGATAATTAGGTCTAAAATTTCGAGGAAAAATTAAAAAATAGGTATGATAAAATTCTTTAATTTAAATTGAGATGACAAAAAAAATAATAACTATGCCATTATTATTTTCAAAACGGTCTTTAGCACAAAGGGAACAAAATGAGATGCCACAAAACTTTCATCAGCTCTCGTGGTGTTATTTCCATTAGAACCACGCTCTTGGAGGAGTGTAGAATACCTTCATTATAATGCTATATACTATATACTTGTTAAATCCGGCTCTTCACGGGAAATCTCGCTACAGCGAAACCTACCTTTCCTTCCCCGCTCTAGGACTTGCTTAAGTATAATGGTTACGGATTTAAGATGAGGTATAGAGATATTTCTTTACAGCACACCAACGCTTAGCCATATGAAGTATGTTTCCAAAGTCGTAGATTTTGGAATCATGTAATAGTAGGGGTATAGATATCATTTAACCTGGTAGCTGAGCTACATAATTAGATCGCCTCATTGTCTTAGATGCCTATATAATGCCGTCAGTATAATTGCCTTCTACCTGAAATAATCTAAGATGTATTTCAACGTGTGGTAAAATATCATAGTGCGCTAGCGTAAATACCATTCCTTTCCTTCCCGCACTGAGGTATATATCATCAAGGTTCGAATAAGATGGAGATTTCTCTTATATGCATAATATATATAACATCGCGGGAGATTTTTCCAATGATACGGT